>JAJOOS010009377.1:0-37430 GCA_029582725.1 Solanum chiquidenum | reverse complement strand
TAATAACTAATTCATGATGATCTGCTGTAATTCTAGAAACCCTAGGTCTATTCATAATCATGGAATCAAGAATCTGACTGAATTCTAGGGACCTAATGGGCGAAAGGAACCCACTAGTGAAATCCCACATACCTGGTGACGAATTCCAGGGAGAAATCTTTCAATTTTGGGGCTGGAACTGATGGAACCTTGGTGCGTTCTTGAACTAGGGTTCTTGACCTCTTTTCTCCTCTCAACGTTCTAATTCTTCTAAGTTTGATTAATGATTTAACTTAGGTAAGTTTTAGTTATGTTTCTAGGCTTAAACAGACTAAAATCTCATGATTTAGGGTCTAAACAACGTATCTTAGGGGTTAAACAAAATAGGAAAAGACCAAAAGACCCGTAACTTAATTGTTTTCGGAGTGACCGACGGATTGGACGTACGGGCCGTAGGTCAATCGACGGTCCGTAGGTTGGGTCCGTAAGTCAAGCCTGCTCGACAGGCCTTCACTAAAATGAGCATAACATTTTACTCGGAGGTTGGATTTTAGCAAACTCAGTGGCGTTCGAAAGCGGATTCAATTATCTATCATATCATAGGTCATGGCACACATAATTCTTTTTGTGCTAAAAGTTATGACCATCTGAAGTTGACCCATCAATAATTTTCAGCTAACTGGCTGTTGACCCTTACCTACGGGCAGACCTACAGACCGTGGATCGAATGACGGTCCGTGCTGGTCGACCGTAGTTCATGTCAGAGGCTAGGTAAAGGAGGTCTTGATCCACGGACATAGACCACGGATCGTGGTCTGACCTACGGACCGTGGGTCGAGACTTAGCTGATTTTTCTGAGCTAGGTTGCAGTGTCCATCTACGGACCACCAGCACGGACCATAAGTCATCCCACGGTCCGTAGGTGGTTGCCCGTAGCTTCTGATTTTCTGAATTTTTTTGAGTCTGATTTCTAAGGTGTTACAAAAGCACTCATGAATACCAGGACACGCGCATGGCCTCTTAGTGCAAAATCGCGATAACAACAAATATTGTGCAAGTATAATGTGATAGAATAAAACACCGGACTTACAAATGAATTTCTTGGTTCATAGAAGTTTTAAACTTCACCAATTATTATGTGAGTTTAATCTTATTTTGTCTAAGTCTGGTTCATAATCTACGAGATACCAGGTTTGATGCATTATACTTGTATGTAGAAACCCAGCAAAATATCTTATTTCGTTTTAATTCAAATTATTATTATTATTGAGATAGGTGCGGATTGTTGGAAAAATAATTGGAGTATCTCAAAAATATAATAATCATTTTCAAAATTCTCTAATTTATTCAGCCTTAATGAAAATTATTGGGCATTGACATCCCTTCCTTAAATAACATTGTTTGACCAATTTTCCTTTTCCATATTGCTAACAGTAACTTTAAACTTGGACATTATTCTTCATATTTATCAATTACTCTCCTTATTCCCATTATTAATTTCCTTGAATTCCAATGTAACGACCTAACTCCGTCGTTAGGTAAAAGCCAATGGGGAAAGAATTGGGGTCAGAAAACTTTTTGGTAGTAACTTGGAATTTCCTAACCTAGTCCAGATTTGGACGAAATCAGAGTCAGTAAGGCCTCGGGAAATCTGGTAATGAATGAGAGGTATAATTATGATTTGGACCACATGAGTAGATAGCTAAGACGTTAAGGAACCCATATGACTTTACAGAATCAAATTTGGGCGAGTAGAACTCCCGAATATGATCTTAGCGTGAACGGGTAACATTCTGTCTCCGTGCATCCAGCTGTAGCGGGACCGTCGCGACTTAAATAGGGTAAAACCCTCCAAAAATGTTATTTTCTATAAAAGTTCATTCTTAAGAGCTAAGAAATGACCCGGGGATATTTCTTGAAGGTTTTCCACCTATTGTAGAACTAAAGGTAAGGATTTTACTCCTCTAATCCATTTTTCGATTTGTAGAACTTGGATTCTTGGTTAATTACTATTCGGGGGAGGGTTTTGATCTGAAACTAATGGTGGAAAAAGCCCTAAATTGGGTATTAGGATCTTGGGTTTGGTCTAGGGTTATTGGGCTTGTTAGAATCCGGATAATTAGAAGTTTGATTGTTGATCCTTGCGTATATTAATTATTTGTAGACCTAGAACAAGCGGAAAGAATCCGGAAAGGGAAGATTCAAGTGCCTTAGGGGAGTAAAGCTTGGATTTGAGGTAGGTGATGGTTGTGATTCTCTGATTGTGTGATGTATGTTTGTTCTTGCTTCATTTTGATACATGTATGTATGCGAATGTTGCATGATTGATCACACTTGTTGTAAATGAGGATAATTGAATAAGTGTATGGCATGAATCACCTCTTGTTGTATGATTGTGATAATCACTACAAGAAAAACTGTCAATAACGAATGGAAAATTGGTCCCTAAAAGTAAGATTATGGTCCTTAAAGGTCAGTAGCGACCAGAAAATGTGGTCGCCACGTCGTCCTTATAAGCTTCTTCGCTAATGGTCATTGGGGACGGGAGCCAGTAGCTGGTCCTAATTAGTTTTGGCGACCCAAATAAAACTGGTCCGTAAAATGTTTTTTGGGACCACATTTCTGGTGCCGAATGGAAGATGGCAACCTTTAAAATCTGGTCCCTGACCAATTGCGACCACCTTCTTCTGGTCCTAAAAATAATTTAGGGACTACATTTTTCTTCTCCTAAAAAGATATTTTAATGGCTGAAAGTCTAGTCTCTAAAAGTGAGAGTTACTTGTCCCTAAATCATATACAATTCGCATGTAGAAAGGTAATAAGAGGACACTATAGAGACGATTATTCTTTCATATATGTAGAAAAAATTAATTACAAAAAATAATCAACATCTAGCACCATACATCAACGATGTAATCTATATTATCACAGTATTGTATACATAACTCATAGCAAAAAAGCTATCTTGTTAATATCTCTAAATTGTAATACGATTTTTTTCAACAGTCCTTGCATAATAATACGTCAATTGATATATCCTCAGAAACCTGCTTGTTGTAAACTTTAGATTTCATAACCTGTCAAAGTGTTAAGACATTCATTTAGAAAAGACTACACAAATCAATTGAAAAAATTGTTAAACAGCAAACCAATACATCCAATATATGTACACTAAGTAACTACTTAATTACCTTAAAAACAAACCAAATTCATAAAATCCGTCTGCACTTTACCGATAAAACAACAATGAGCCATACACCCTATCGTGATCAAATTAAAATTTCATAAATTATACAAAAAGGAAAAGAGAGAAGTTCAAGACGTATTCGTGAAGTTGGTTAGAAGTTTATCAAAACTGATGTTGGATGAAGCAATAGTTAATCTCTAGTTCTGGTGATATTGCACAAATTTTATACCAACGAAAAATTTAATATCATTTTTTGGAGCTTTTATTTCTTCACCTCATGTAATAATTTATCCATCTCCATGCTCTATTTCCAAAAGTTTTCAATAGATCTGATCCAACAAAGATACGAGTTAAAGAAAAGGCATTAGATAACCTTTCACATGAAAACTATTGTCTAAGCTCTAATATAAATGTGTAGACTATACAGGGGAACTCCTTGAGCAGAAGAAACAAAAAAATTAGTTGGACATACCATACTAGCTACTAAGAATGATCTTAGATTAGCTATCAAAAGGCATAAATTACTATTCAATCAAGAGAGATATCAAGTCTAGTTATATAAGCAGAAATGTGATGTTTGTTGTCGGAAACTCCTAATTACAATGACAAAATTTCAACAATACTTTTTTCGTCACAAATAACATTCTAGGTATGAGAAAATTTCAGCAGCACTTCTGCATTACTGATTAAAATTTCAACAAGCACACAACTTCCATAATCAGCTAGAGGAAAACAAGTACCATAATCAACTGCCATATTCAGCAAGTACACAAGTATCATAACAAGCGGAAATGTCATAGGTGTTACTGGTCATTCTTGGATGACACAATGCTAAAGCAACAAAATTAATGTCTTCTAACTAAATCTCCAAGGAGTACTTACAGTCCGACTGGTACTTTTGAAGAAGTCTTTTTGATGTTCAATTACGACTTATTGTTTTTCTCCCCCTGCTGCTCAGGAAATCATTTTTTCCATCATCTTTCCATCAATAGATTCTACGTATACTATCAAAAAGAGAACAAAAATAGAAATAAAAACAGAGTATAATTCTATATTGAGTTCAAAATGAAAGTTAGAATAACATTGACTGACAAATGAAATGAATGCATGGCAAATCCTCGTGCGAACTAGAATTATCACTCAAAAGATGCAAATAAAAGACTTTTGATAATTATCATTATAACTAGTTCAACTTTAGGTGATTAATATTTTACTACTTCGGCTAATATGTTTGTCTAAACTATAGTGTTCTATTTATTGTTCCTTACAATCTGTATACTTATAATATTTGCATAATAAATTTAATAGAGGAATGGATAGACAACAAATGTATCATACCGTATTTGCAATGTGCTTCAATTCCTCTAACAAAATTTAGCAATACTAGAATGTAAAGAATGAAAAACTTATGGTAAAAAATCAAGAAAAGGGAAGAGTTATCTGACCAATTAACTTGGAAACATACAGCCACACTAAATTGAAAGGTATTCTTTTAAAAAAGAAATTCTTCACCTTTCATGATATATGTCAAGATAACTGTTATTCTGCAAGCTCAAAGGTTTCTAGCTAAAATAAACAAAGTCCATAAGTCATGAGAAGGAAGCCTACTGATCGGAACAAAAGTTCATAGCTGAACAATATAATATATAACACTAATGAAGTGCTAATACCTAATAGATAGCTATGTTGCTCCAACTCTCCTAAAATGCTCCCGCACCTGTGTCGGATCCTCTAAAACTGCACTTATTTTGGAGGATCCGACATACACCCATCGACATTTTAAAAAAATCCGAGCATCATAAATAGATAGTATGCATTTTCTCCTTAAAGGTATATATTTATACTTCAAATGACCAAATGTGGATCATTTCATTCTAATAGGTCAGTGGATTCACTAGTGATGAAACAGGTAGTGCACAAAAGAAGGAAAAGACATTGACCGTATTGTTATGTATGAAGTTCATCCATTTGATATCTCCTATTTATCATAAAGTAAGTTATCAAGTCCTCATAGTATGTTTTATGCTAAAAAAAACCTACTAATAAACACCATAAAAATTCAGAGTTACAGAAAAATTCAGAACATTGACTGATATTTTTCTCTAGCGTATACAAAAATCCAGCAGTAAGTTCATCAATATAAGATGCATGTTTCCCCTGCATCTATTTTTTTTAATGTAAGATTACTTAAAAAGCGTATAAGTTTGCTATACAAGTTAAGAAGAGCATAAAAATTCAGAGTTAAAGTACTGAACTACATCATCTAATATGTACAAGAAACATTCTGCATAAAGCCATAAACATACAATAACATTGTATGTACATCATACATGAAAAAATATGTTTAAAGATCCAATCTTTCATAATGCAATCAGCAAGTCTTTGAAAAAAATTCATTGCACACAAAGGTGAAAGAAAGATCAAATGACATAACTTGTCATTAAGGATACCTCAAAAGAAAACATTGAGGCTGGATGCTAAAATTCAAGTACACATGGTTCAAAATGAGGCAATTCAAAAAAAAGAAAAGGAACATAACATCTCCTAAAGTTCAACAGTTCGGAAAAGAATAAAGGGAAAAATGTGGATTAATATAATAGAAAAAGAAGGAGGAAACAATGACAGCCCAATCAAACAATCATATAATCTAACAAAATTAAATCAAACCCATAATTGAACAAACTATAAGAACAATTTCAACTTTGCAACCATGTCAATGTTAAAATCAAAGAATCACACTAGTGTATTGAATCTAAATTCAAGAATAGTACATAGCTCCATTCTCATTACCAAAAAATAAATAAAAATACAAATGAAACAGGTTACAAGGAATACTCAGACCAAAATCTCTCTACAAACTAACAACCAACCAACGATGTTGGTCTTTTCAAATGTATTTAAAACTTACAGCAATGATTTCTTCTTAAGGTACTAGCGTTGATTTCCCTCATAACGTGGAATGGACTTTGTGAGTGACATTGCAATTCTTGAGAAACAGAAAAAGGACAAACACAAGAGCTTGCAAAATAAACCAAAAAAAATAATCACGAGAAACAAATAGCATACAAAAACAACAGATAAATCATAAAATTGGGGCTCTATGAGTACTTGTAGATGAGCTCTTTGTAGATCGAGTGCAATCGAGAAGAATCCACCTCTAGGACGACAAACCCATCAAAAATTCGATGGTGGGCACAATCGATAGAGACCATCAATCGAGTAGTCTTAGACAACTAATGGAGATGCTAATGTCGAGACCAAGTTCTCCAGTTGCGAATCGTGAGTTATGAGAAGTGGGTGTGAAGCTTAGGGTTTCAAAGAATAGGATTTTTTTTACTTGAGAGAAATGAAAAGATATATATATAATAGCATACAGTTTTAGTAATTCAAGAATTTTTAGTTTTATATATTTACTATGTTTTTAATTTTCTTTGCTATTTATTTAGAGGAAAAATGTAGTAGTGCTGATCTGTCTAGCTTATTGAGAGCATTAGGGACTAGATAATGATAATTTTAAGGACTATATTTCTTCCTTTCGCTAAAACAACAACTATGAATCAGAATTAGGGACCAAAATTTTTTATCGTCCCAACAAATATACTTTTAGAGACCAGATATTAAACTCATCCCTAAATGTTGGTCTTTAAAAAGACTTTTTCTTGTAGTGAATATACATTATGATTGTGATTGTGGTTGTTGAATGGGCGGGTATCACGATCCGACACACTAACTGGGATCGGTTGCCATATTTTGGAATAACTATGGGATCGGCTGCCACGTTCCGGCATAACTAACTTAGATCGGTTGCCACATTCCGACATAACTTTGGGATCGGTTGCCACTTTTTGGCATAATTATGGGATCGAATACCACGTTCTGGTATGCTAACTGTTTGGATTTGGGTTCTGTGAGAGGAACATTGAATTGTGTTGTGTATCTACTTGTAATGAGTTTGTTCATATCTAATGATGATTGATATTGGAAGACGGTATGTTGTTCTAAATTGATATAACTGTGATATGTGAGAATTGTTCATTGTTCATTGTTTGTATATGTTGATGATATTGTATATGTTTGATACGTGCATGTGATTATATTATTGTATTGACTAATGTATGTTACACTTAATGGGATAGCCGTGTGATCCTACCAGTACACTGTGATTGTGTACTGATACTGCACTTGTTCTTTCTTTGTTAAGCACAGGGCATCTTCAGGTGGCTATTGATAGACCTCAGCTAGGTGACTATTGAGTGTGACCGGATTCAAGGGAGAGCCAGTTCTTTCAGGCTGCCATGGATCTCTCTTGTTTAAGTCCATTCTTTTCGGACTCAGACTATTGGTTTAAGGTGTTGTTTAGTTTTGGGATTGCACCCCTTGTTCTTAGACTTGTCATTAGTAGATTTTTGGTACATTGACTTTCAAGTTCTAGGGGTTGAATTTCCACATTGTTAGTTTATTAATGTTAGACTTTTGTTAGAGTTTATGGGAACTCTATTTCTTTCCATAGTATTTTCCTGCTTTCGTGTATTTAAATGCCTTAGTTTTGGTTTAGTTTCTTGGTTTGAGTTGTAGTAGTGATTCTCCAACCGGAGGATTAGTGTGGATGCCAATCACGATGGTCTGGGTCGTGACAAAGTTGGTATCTGAGCCTAGGTTCGTTGATCTCATTGTATCAAAATGAGTCTAGTAGAGTCTTACGGAACGGTACGATGATGTCCGTATTTTTCTTCGAGAGACTATAGAACTTTAGGAAAAACTCACTTATTTCTTCTCCTTCGTGCTATGACTTGAATCCAATTGGTATCTGGGTGATACAAATTGGTATCTTTCCTCTTTCACTCTGCGGTCCGATCTAGAGCAACAAAAGTTGTAACACCATCGCTAGCAAGAGAGGATGTGTGTAGACTACCGACAGTTGAATAGGGTCACCATTCAGAACAAGTATCCATTGCCTCGAATAGATGACATTTTTGATCGATTGCAAGGTGCATCGATTTTCTCTAAGATTGATTTAAGGTCTGGTTACCATTAGTTAAAGATTTAGGCGGTTAAGAATTGGGTTCGACCAAGTCCTATGATTGAAATTAGCAGTTTTGTGGGGCTCGCTAGCTACTATTGTCGCTTGTAGTATGTGTTGAGTCCAATTGGTATCTCCCGATTCCAATTGGTATCTCAACAAGGTGAGCTAGACGTCGTAGTCTCGACCGAAGGGACATAAACAAGTTAATTGGAACTGAGAAGGTTCCAATTGGTATCTGGCCTTAGGGACCGTATAAGGAATGGTTGATAGTCGTTTATGGAACAAACTAATTAAAGAAATTGGACTTGTCTGCGAGTTGTAATTTGGAAAGTTGAATGTATGCTTCTAGTTGTCAGAAATTAACTATGAATGTGAAAGGTGTATTACTTGTATGCTTTGATATGATTATGTGCCCAGTATTGCTTGTCTGAATGTTGATATGTGCAATGTGCTAGCCTAAATGTTGAAATTGTGCCAGTTGTAACCGCTTGAGTGTCGTGGAACTTGTTGTGAAAATAAAGTTATCACTAGATTAGGTGCAAAGGTCTAGATAGATTACAATGTGGTTCGTAAGCGATAAATCTTGATGTGCATTGCGACCAACTGATAACCGTGTGAGAGTCTGGGTGTATCCTGGGGATAAGTGTGTGGTAGTGTTGAAATGATGTAAAAGGATTCTAAGTGCGTACTTTGTTGGGTTGACCGGGGGGTAGACAATGATTGTCCTAGCTAAAGGGGTTTTCTCTAAAAATGCATGTGTTATAGCTGGGAACCTTTGGGGTAAATTGGGAAAGAAAAGAACCCAGAAAAATTGTTGGCAGGGAATATGTTTTCGTTATGGCCGCTGGGGTGGGATTTTCCCGCCAAGGCGAGACCACCAAAGCGGGACAGGGCGAGATAAAATCTCAGCCCTGTCTCTCCTATTTTTCCCTAGTCACAATTATGGACCCCGAATCATACCCGAACTAACCCCCGCGATCTAATTCAGTGTTCAACAATCGAATATAAGTTATAAGGAGTGTTAAAATTGTGGAGAACCTGGGCATATGAGGAGGAAATCAGCGAGGCTGGGGAGGCCAGAGAAATGGTAATGCAGAGGAGTAGTGCAACCAGGCGAGGAGGTTTCCCATCAAGACGACAAGGCTTAGTTATATGCCTTTCCGGGCAAGATCGAGTTTTGAGGTGTGTGATGCAGTGGTCACTAGTGCTACTCTTGTTTGTGCCCGGATGGCTATTGTTTTGTGTTATCTGGGTTCTACTTATTCGTACATGTTAGTTCAATTGCCTTGAGATTTGATGTGGTTTGTGATATACTTGATTCCCCCATCCATGGTTCTACCCCAGTTGAAGAGTCAGTCATACTCACCAATGTATATCGTGTTGTCCTGTTGTGTTTATGGATTTTCATATTTGGGTTGATTTGGTTATGCTGGATATGACTGACTTGATATAATCTTAGGCATGACTTGGTTGTCCCCCTATTATACCGGGCTTAATTGTAATACTAAGTCGGTAACTCTAGACATCCCCGGTAGGGAAAAATTAGAGTGGAAAAGGGTGTACAAGCCTAAACTAGCTAAGATCATATCCTCCATTCGGACTAGAAAACTGGTAGGGCAGGGTTGTTTTGCTTATTTGACTCATGTTTGGGATGTTGAGGTTGAGTCTCCCTCTATTAGTTTGTTCATGTGGTGTCTGATTTTAAGGAAGTGTTTCCTACAGATTTGCCTGGTATGCCTCTGGATAGAGATATAGATTTCTGCATTGACTTGGAAACTAACACTTGCCCCATTTCCATCTCTCTGTATCGTATGGATCTAGCAGAATTAAGAGAGCTTAAGGCTCAAATCCAAGAGCTTCTTGATAAAGGTTTTATCGTCCTAGTGTTTTCATGTGGGGTGCTCCTGTCTTGTTTGCTAAGAAGAAGGAGGGTAGCATAAGGACTGATGATTTTATCTTAATCCATAAGGGAGTGGATTATTACCATAATGACAAGCTTATGGATAAAAAAGTTCCATTGAGTATACTTGGGCAAAGGAAATTGAAGATGTTAGTAAGAAGATGCGTATAAAAATTGGGTTAGTCCTTTGAATTTGATGAGTATACCTAAGTTTGAGGTGTCGTGTTGATGAAAGGTTGGCTTCGTAGTGATAGTCAGGGCTGACTGAGCATAATGGTAATAAAAGTTCGTGGTGAATTGTGATGGGATGCAAATATATAATAACATTGTTGATTAAGCGATTTTTGTATAGTAATTACGACTTGCGAGTACCTAAGGTTGTGGTTTTCTAATATTTGGTGAGCAATGTGGTTGTATGTAAAGTTTTAAGAGATGGCGGGACACCACTCAAATAAAATTTAAAAGAGCTAGAGTCATAATGAAGAAAAATAGTGGGATGTAGTACAAATTTTAGGGAGAGGCGAGAGCAAGAATATTTTTTATTTGCAAAAACTAAAGAGATATCTTCAGAGTGGTAGATAATTCGGTTCAGAGATGCGTGATTTCATTCCTTTTGTTGTGGCTATGGTAATAGTGTCACAAGTCCATCAGATTGGTTATAAACTATTGAAAAAGACTTGAGAAAGGAGTGTACAGACATTAGCTCGAATGTGATGATAAGTGTTTTTGTTTTGTTTTGAGTTTAGTTATGAGTACTATTGAATTGTTAGCGAAAGATATTGTGAGATCGATGGAGATGTGAACCATGATAAGTGAGATCCACGAATTCATAAAAATCTTTGAGGTATAAGCTAATGTTGATAGATAACAGGACTATGTTATACAGTTGAATTTACAATTCAGATTTTTCATTGAAAGTCTACATTCGTGGTGATATATTTTTGTCAAGGTATGAATTGGAAATGTGAGAAATGATCAATTGTATCCGGTATTGATCATTTGAAAGGACTTACACCTGGGTTGAGTTGTAAAGTTGATTACTGTTGATTGTTAAAGTACCTAAGAAAGGTTTTCATTTGAAAAGTGTTGGTTTAGAGTAAGTTAAATGGTCGGATGGTTATGGTGGTTGTTAGTATTGAGAGTGTGGGCTTCAGTGGAAGGATGTGAAGAGTATGTGGAGTCAAGTGAATGGAAATGGCTGGTATCGACTCTTCAGAGGAAAACCTTTCTTGTGATTCGATAAATTCTTATGTGACCATCTATTTCATTTTGTACATGGTTGTAAGGGTGATGCACTAGCTATGCTCACACGTATTTTCATTTTGTGGGTGGATCTCTAGTGGTGGATAAGGTGTACCGATCCTACAATGTACTCTTGGTTGAGTGTGATAATTTGGGAAGACGTGGTTATTTCAGATGACTTATGTGGTGTTGTCTTGGAGCTGTTAAAGTATTTCAGTGGTTTTTACATGTTTCACCTTGCTTATGAGAATGTATAGAAGTGATACAATGCGTATTTATGGTTGTTCGACAATCTTAATATTCATCTAGTCGTTGAGGTCATATATCGATCATGTGTGGTTGAATGTGGGGATCATGGGGTCCAATTCTATTGTTCTTAAGACGTAATCTACAATTACTAAATCTAACATTTCGATAGTGTTGTTGGAGGGCTTGTATGCTTAGACATGTCCCTCGATGAGTATTTGATGTCTAAAGATCAATTTTTTATAATTTAAGCTCATGGAAATTTATGTTGTGAGAAGGAGATGATGATAAGAACTATGATTGTTTGAGTATTATAAGTGTGTGTTAGTTGGTTCAGGTCCACCTCTAATTGTAGCGAGTATTGATTTAAAATTTTATCATGGTTATGTGAGAAAGAATTCGTCCTGATGTTTGTGTGGAAACCCTTGATAACATGTTCCAGACATGTGTACAATCAACTTTGGTGGTTATTGAGAATATCTTTGTTGTTAGTTAAGTGTACATACAACAATAATTATCACTGGAGTATTGTGATGACTTCGTTGAGGCATTGTATGGAAAGATGTGTAGGTATTCAATTGGTTGGTTTGGGGACGATGATTATATCATAAAGTGAGACTCAGTTTTGTTAAACAAAACCTTCTATTTGAGGAAGAACCAATTGAAATTGTTGATCGCGATGTCGGGAAGCTAAGGACATGTGAGACAAGTATCCCAGTTATTCAACGATTCAGGTACTACTCTACCCTTACTTTAGCTAGTCTTTACTAGATGATCACTCGGGGACGAGTGCTGGGAAAATTAGTATCTATTGTAACGACCTGATTCCGTCGTTAGGGAAAAGCCAATGAGGAAAGAATTGGGGTCAGAAAACTTTTTGGTAGTAACTTGGAATTTCCTAACCTAGTCCAGATTTGAACGAAATCGGAGTCAGTAAGGCCTAGGAAAATCTGGTAATGAATTAGAGATCTAATTATGATTTGGACCACATGAGTAGATAGCTAAGACGCTAAGGAACCTGTACGAATTTACGGAATCAAATTTGGGAGAGTAGAACTCCCTAAAATGATCTTAGCGTGAACGGGTAACATTTTGTCTCCGTGCATCCAGATGTAGTGGAATGGATCCAGTTGCAGCGGGATGGATCCAGCTGCAGCGGGATGGGTCCCACCATAGCGGGACAATCGCGACTTAAATAGGGTAAAACCCTCCACAAACGTTATTTTCTACAAAAGTTCGTTCTTAAGAGCTAAGAAACGATCCAGGGCTATTTCTTGAAGGTTTTCCACCTCTTTTAGCACTAAAGGTAAGGACTTTACTCCCCTAATCCGTTATTCGATCCGTAGAACTTGGATTCTTGGTTAATTACTATTCGGGGGAGGGTTTTGATCTGAAACTAATAGTGGAAAAATCCCTAAATTGGGTATTAGGGTCTTGGGTTTGGTCTAGGGTTATTGGGTTTGCTATAATCCGGATAATTAGACCTTTGATTGTTGATCCTTGCGTATATTAATTATTTGTAGACCTAGAACAAGCAGAAAGAATCTGAAAAGGGAAGATTCAAGTGCCTTAGGAGATTTAAGCTTGGATTTAAGGTAGGTGATGGTTGTGATTCTAAGATTGTGTGATGTATGTTTGTTCTTGCTTCATTATGATACATGTATGTATGGGAACGTTGCATTATTGATCACATTTGTTGTAAATGAGGATAATTGAATAAGTGTATGCCATGAATCACCTCTTGTTGTATGATTGTGAGAATATACATTGTGATTGTGATTGTGGTTGTTGAATGGGCGGGTGTCACGATCCGACACACTAACTGGAATCGGTTGCCACGTTCCGGCATAAATATGGGATCGGCTTCCACGTTCTGACATAACTAACTTGGATCGGTTGCCACGTTCCGGCATAACTATGGGATCGGTTGCCACGTTCCCGCATAATTATGGGATCGGATACCACGTTCCGGTATGCTAACTGTTTGGGTTTGGGTTCCGTGAGAGGGCTATTGAATTGTGTTGTGTATCTACTTGTGATGAGTTCATTCATATCTAATGATGATTGATATTGGAAGACGGTATGTTGCTCTAAATTGATATAATTGTGATATGTGAGAATCGTGAAGTTGTTCATTATTCGTATATGATGAAAAAATACATCGTAAAATGTTAGTCAAAGTTCTTATAGTTTGACTCTGATAAAAGAAAATCATGACAATTAAAAATGAAAGAAAGGAGTAGTATTTTGTATTCTTTCAATACTCTTTCCTTGCTACTTACACATCTCATCCCAAAACAAAGTATAAATAAGAAAATAATTATTTTTCAAGTCTTTGAATATCAAAATATTTTTGCAAGGTCATAGATATAATTTGAAAAGTACTATTGTATAAATAATTAACGAAAAACGATGTTAAATTTTGTTAACTCTTCTATTTTTTTCTGTTTCACATAAATAAAATAAAATAAAATAATATATATCCCAGGCTTTTGTATCTAGTTGCATGTATAAGGTTCACATACTGAAAGACAAATAAGCCCAATTTTTTTCGTTTAAGAAAAACATTGGTTAATTCCAAATATAGTCAGAACTTTTCAACCATGATGATGCTATTATGCAAAATTAGTGAATATTTTGTTTTCTGTTTAAACTTTTGGAAATAATAAATATACAGAATGTGCGATAACATAGACGATTAATTTTATTCACTATTGACTTTGCACGCATTTTAAGAAACATAAATAGAAGAGTAATTTTATTATTTTACTTTTTTAATACAATAAATACAATGTCTTGCAAAAATGTAATAGGAAAATAACTATAATTAATGATAAGGTTAATTAGGAACTAAGTATAAATTATCCATGGATTTTCTAAAGTGGACAGATATTGTTGGACATCTCAAAATAGTATAGTGGAAAACTATTATTGGATGGAGGGAGTAAGAAATAAGTTTTCACTGCATTAACAAAACAAAAAACCAAAATAAGCCTTAATTTCTGACTAAAAAAAAGAAGCTTAAAGAGTATAATGGTAATTCTACTATAGACCTGGAAACTTCCACTTTTAATATAATGATGATATATGAAGATCATGAGCACCCGATCCATGCACGGACAATATTTTTAAAATATTTATCATAATAAATTGTTATTTTATTTATTTAAGTACATTCGATCATAGTTGTTGCTCTCCAAGATACACGCAAGTGAACGTGGTCGTGCAAATAGTATAGATTCTTTAAGAAACGAGTTATCATTTTCAAGGGACTTATTATCAATTTATATTTAACACCTAATTCTACAATTAAAAATAAAAAGTAACATTTTCAAGAGTTGATGATTGATTGTTGACTACGACTACTTTAGAAATAAATAACAGTAACCAAGATTGAACTACTTAAATATGATGTTTCAGATAACTAAAAGACAATTTCAGGGCTGCAGCATGTATTGAATCTCATGTATCGTATTATTGGCGTAGAACTAATTTCAGTTGCCAACTTACTGGTTTATAGGGTTAATTATATGAGTCGGGCTACACACCTCTCGTCTCCTATCCCAATTGGCTACCTAACTACATCGTTGAGCGGGGTTAAATAGACTAATTGGCGAGCATCTATGGACTTATTTATAAATGTAGAAAAACCTAAATAAAATAATTGAGTCCAAATCAAATTATGATTCCAAAACTAAACGGAATTCAACTTCCGTACAGTCGTTCGCCGCCACAAACTCTTTGCTCTCTTCAGAATCTGCCACGTGGCAGCAACTTGCAATTCAATTAGAATTCTGCCGATCTTTTCCATAGATATAAATATTAATATAATATTCAATATAATCTATTAAGCTATCTGCTTGATTTCCTTCTTCAACCTTCCATCTTTAATTCGTTTTAGCTCCAATCTTCTTCAACTTTACACCAATTTACTCCTATAAATAAAATACACTTTTTAGCACAATTTATAAAATTAATGCTCAGAAAGGACAGATATAAATAATAAATGTGAGGCAAATAATAATTAAAAATATGTATTTTTGGCCTCACATCAACACCCCACACTTAAACTTTTGCTCGTCCTCGAGCAAGCATTAAAGCTCATCTCAAAAAATCATACTAGGAATGTCATCACTTTGGTTAATACAAACAATTAGGCCATATACCAATTTCAAAACATCAAGTACAATTCTCAATCATTATGCAAGACATCCAAATAAACAACAAACTTGTAACCTCTTAACCTCAAGGAAAGACTTTGAACTCATCAAATTTAAGCTTGCTCCCCTACTCTCATCAAAGAAAGTTAATAAAATCACCTATCCATCATGAAACAAGTGCCCTCACAAGAAGAAATGGTCCACACACTCAATTCAAAAGATTGAATATAAATTAAGGCCTTCATATCAAGAACAACTCTCACATTCACAAAGAAAATTTACATGTATGCACAAAGAACCATATGCTTGCCCATTATGTACATCTCCACTAATTAAGCATGCTCGAATAGAATCAAATAGGACTTTAACGGGTTGTAATGTAGGCTAGGGGACGGGTAGAAAAACTATATAATAGTGACTTAGACTTCCTTAAGCACTTTGCACTTTAAGACTTCATCACTCATTATTTTCAGCCCTCTATTCAACAATTATTTCACAAGTAATTCTCATCATCTCAAGAATGTTTCAATCATTTTTTTTATTTTTTAAAAAAGTTTTCCTTCATAATAGCCACCCTCAACTTACGTATTTTACATGCATTAAGGTGCACGATGTTCTTGGAAGGACTAGGGTCATCATCAATGTAACTTCTTTTGTTCATCTTTTTTTTTTTTTTTACATCACATTCTTTCAAAGAGGGCTTTTTAAGCACTTTGTAGCTATCATTGATTACCTTTTCACTCAACCATCCCTTTTTCTCAAAATTGATAATTAGAATAAGTCTATGCTATAATGCTCAAGGAAGCAAGGTGCAAAAACTAGGGATTCAACAAATAGTCAAGGGCATAATATGGCTACCAACAAAAGGCTATAGGCTCAAAAAGGCTAACTAGTGATATAATATCTGAAAAGACTAAAATTTACCAGACAAATCAAAGAAAGCCTATTATCATCTCCTAAGCAAATCAACACTTTTTTATTTCACTTCAATAACATGCAGGGCAAGTTCTAGACTAAAATGCAAAACATGGAATACACAAATTCTCACCACACATGGCACAAGTATCAATCAAAATGGATCAATTTCACTTCTAAGAGAGACATAATCATAACAAACTATAAAATAAAATAAATTATATACAAAGTCACAACCATGAGCTTAGGTGTCAAAGAGTCTGCATTTTTATTTTATCAAGCATTCACAAGAAAGTACTACTAAGAAATTAGACCTAAATAGCAAGTGTCACACCACTCAAAAGAGTCTTTTATTTTCTCTAAAAAAGAAAAAAAAAATTATTCCTAAAAAAATAAAAGACACTCAGTTCAAAGGGACTATCCTCAGGAAAAGAACCGAAAACAAAAGCCAAGGAACCCATCCTAAAAAAATAAAAGACTCAATAAAACAATAAAAATTAGGAATTTATTCCTCCACCCCACACTTTAAAAGATGTTATGTCCCCAGAGCATCAAATAAAATTTAAAACAAGGGTTAGAAAAACTCCCTGAGGCCTTTAGGCCTAGCTAGTAGCATGTTCTCTTTATTTTCATCAAGGGTTGTACGCACCTCACACTTAAGCTCAAAAGTGATCCTTATCTCCAAATTTCGGATACTCAGACTTCTCCAAAACCTGTAAAAACCACACAAAAATTGACATTTAACAAAAAAAAAAAAAAAAAAAAAAGAAGTTACACTATAAGTTGGGTTGCCTCCCAATAAGAACTTAATTTAACGTCACGGCACGATACAAATAAATTCACCACTTTTCTTTCCACTTTGAACTTATGAATTTTACCCCTAACTTTGCATCAATATTTTTTCTCCTCTCAAGGGGTGGTGGTATAAAGATAAAGGAACCAAGTAGTATATGTCGCATCTTGCACTTCTTGGCCCTTAGATGAGGAATGTCGTTTTGTCTACATGGACTAAAAAACCTTAGAATGTAGGGGTCTTGTTCCTCATCAATACACTCATCCATTAGTTCATATTTTATAGAAAAGTGTTTTGAATGAGATTCAAATTGCCTCAACTCCAAAGCAACATTATTTACAACATTCTCACTTTTGTACTCTTGCTCAACATCGATATTAAGGAATAAGGTGTGAAATTCCTCATTTTTCTCCACTTGTTAATCATCATCAACGACAATTGATAATTGGGCATCAGACGCCTCAATCTTTTTGTTCAAGTGAGTGTCCAAGTCATGAATATCTGAGCCAAATTGATCTATTTCTTGTGTGAGATCAACTCTTCCTTTAATCAGTTGGCTGTCATGTATGTCAGACCATCACAGATAGACTCATGAAACTTTAGAAGTTGAGTTTGTTCTTGTAGCCAAGATTAGCTCACTATCTCTGCTTCTTCATAGCTTTCTCTTTGTTGGGCTGCAATCTCTAGGACAATAATTTCTAATTGACTAGCGTCAAGCAAATCCAGCAGTTTTATGATTGTTTTTTTCCTTCCACACATTCAAACATTTGTTCTGCGATTTTTAAATTAATTTTGTCCAACATGTCTGTACATTCAAGCGCCTCTTGTTTTGCATTCTCTGCTTCATCGCCCCTACCAACATCACAAATAACAGAAGAATCATAATATGGGTTTGGGGGAAGGGAATAAGATTTAGGACAACCATTCCAATGAATATATTGACGACCACATATATCACATAAAGGACATTCATTAACCAACCACGATTTATCCCAATCATCCATATCAATAAGAGTATCAAATTATTCATAAAAAGAGGGAAACAAAATTTGTTAAGAAAAAAAACTAAAAAAAAACTTATAAAAACAAAACTTAAATAAATAAAAAGAAAAAATATAACTTAGACAAATAGTTAATTTCTAAGTCCCCGGCAGCAGCGCCAAAAACTTGTTGCTCCCCAAGATACACGCAAGTGTACGTGGTCGCGCAAGTAGTATAGATTCTTTAAGAAACGAGTTATCGTTCCCAAGGGACTTATTATCAATTTATATTTAACACCTAATTCTACAACTAAAAATAAAAAGTAACATTTTCAAGAGTTGATGATTGATTGTTCACTACGACTACTTTAGCAATAAATAATAGTAACCAAGATTGAACGACTTAAATATGATGTTTCAGACAAGTAAAAGACAATTCAAAGGCTGCAACATGTATTGAATCTCATGTATCGTATTATTGGCGTACAACTAATTTCAGTTGTCAAGTTACTGATTTATAGGGTTAATTATATGAGTCGGGGTACACACCTCTCGTCGCCTACCCCAATTAGCTACCTAACTACGTCATTGAGCGGGGATAAATAGACTAATTGGCGAGCATTTATATTTCATCATATTTCGTAACCAAGCGAGTTGTTCGTCCGGACGTCATCACTCCTGAACACAAATCACCTCGACTTAATGGGTCGATCAAGCTCTCTATATCCTCTGGTCTATCTAATCCCTCCTATCTCGATTTTAAGATTAAACAATGTATTTATCTCATGGTAATCAAGCATAAAATACTAAAACAAGAATATAGAAGTAACTTATAATGACAACCAATAATTAATTCAAAATCCTTAAATAATCAACATTCAATTCGTGGCTACAGCCCCAGAACAAGGGTGTTTAGCCACTAATCTCTATGAAAAGAAAGAAGAAGAAAAGAACCCTAAAAAGTATTGACAACTTTTTACTTGATGCCCTATGATTGATCTCCTCCTTACTCTATATTGGTTGTCCAATAATTATTTCTATGAACTTATTTATAGATGTAGAAAAACCTACATGGAAGTGAGAAGTGATAAACATGGACTTTATTATGGGTTGACCTCGTACTCGCAAACAACATGACTCCATTTGGGTAATAGTAGACAGAGTTACTAAGTTCGCTCATTTCTTGGTTGTCAAGACTACAGATTCAATGAAGGACTATGCTAAAATCTACATTAATGAGATAGTCAGGTTACATGGGGTTCCCTTATCCATTATTTCACATAGAGGTCCTCAGTTTACCTCTCATTTCAGAAAGGTCTTGGTACTCAGGTAAATCTTAGCACAACATTTCATCCACAGACGGATGGTCAGGCAGAGTGTACCATTCAAACTTTAGAGGAAATGTTGAGATCTTGCGTGATCAATTTCAAGGGAAGTTTAGATGATCACCTACCTCTCATAGACTTGCCTACAATAATATCTACCATTCCAGTATTTTGATGGCCCCTTATGAGGCATTGTATGGGCGTAGATGTAGATCTCTAGTTGGTTGGTTTGAAGTAGGTGAAATAGCCTTGATAGGGACAGATTCGGTTCATGAAGCTATGAAAAAAGTTTAGCTCATCTGAGATAGACTTAAGATAGCCCAGAGTCATCAGAAGTCCTATGTAGATGTATGGAGAAGGGACTTAGAGTTCCAAATCGATGATTGAGTTTTCCAAAAGGTGTCACCTATGAAGGGAGTGATGAGATTTGGCTAGACAAGAAAGCTCAGTTCCAGATATGTAGGTCCTTACAGAATCTTGAAACGGGTTGGTAAAGTGGCTTATGAGTTAGAGTTGCCAGCAGAACTAGCAGCAGCCCATCCAGTCTTTCATATTTCCTTGTTGAAGAAGTGTGTGGGTGAGCCAACATCAAAGTACCATTATAGAGTGTGGCTGTGAAGGATAGTCTCTTTTATGAGGAGGTGCCAGTTAAAATTCTTGATCGTCATGTTCAAAGGTTGAGAAATAAAGAAGTTGTTTTAGTTAAGGTGTTGTGGAAAAGTCGGTCTATAGAGGGAGCTACTTGGGAAGCAGAAGCAACCATAAAGGCCAAGTATCCTCATCCCTTTCCTTCTGATTCCATTCCAGCTTGAGGTAATAGTTCCTCTCCGGTCTTTCAGTTACTCTTGCATAAGATCAGTCTCAGTATCTTGTTCCTTCAATTATACTTGCATTTCAACATTTTTGCATGTTGTTGGAACTCAGTTCCTTCATATTTCAGTTTCTAGTACTTAGTGGTAGGGATTACAGCTCCTTCCCTCCATACTTAGCTAGTTTAGACTTCATTTGAGGGCGAATGTTCCCAAGAGGGAGATAATGTAACACCCAGTATTCTAGAAAGACCAAATTTCAGAATTTCAAAAGTTGCAGGTGCCACCAACGGGGACCACCCACGGACCGTAGGTGGGGTCCGTGGTTGGCCACCTCCACTCCACCCCAAATTTTTAGAAAGAGTCTTGAACCACGCCAGGACCTACAGACCGTAGGTGAAACCACGGTCTATGGTTCAGACCCATATTCCCAACTATCTGAAGCCAGGATGGGCCGTAGGTCCATCCACGGTCCATCGGTTAGGCCTGTCGTTGGCCCCCACAACTTTTAAGTTAGGGTCGTTTTGGCCTTTTCTCCTAAGCGTTGGACACCTAAACTACGTCGCTTAACCCCTAAACTATGTAGTTTTGGTCATTTTAAGCCTAGTAACTTAATCAGTTCTTAACCTAAGCGATTCATTCTCCAAAATTCGCCAAACTAGAGAAAAAAGAGAAGAAACAGTCGACCAAGACCTCTCCAAGAACGCAACAAGTTTCCTTCAGTTCCAGCCCCAAAATCAAAATATTTCTCTGTGAAATTCGTCACCACGTATGTGGGATTTTACTAGTGGGTTCCTTTCACCCATTAGGTCCCTAGAATTCAGTCAAATTCTTGATTCTCTTCATATTGTTTAGACCTAGGGTTTCTTGAACTTTAGAGAATTGTTGTGATTTAGATGTTGTAGTGCTCTTACTCAGATTATCATGTTTTCGTAACATTGTTGCTTAGTTGCTTGCATGAAACTTAGAATCCTAGTTGTATAGATTCGTTTAGTTCATGGATTACACTAGCTAGGACATATAAACATATATACATGCTTCAGATTTCAAATGTTTCGTTATCAGTACGTAAATGTTGCATTTTCAGTTAGCATGTCAGAATATTGAGCTATCCATTATATTTCAGTTATGTTGTATTGTACACAATTCCAGTTGGGAGTAGGCCTAACACCGAGGTGGACTAGGGTCAGTCACCATCATAGCCCTAGAACTACGTGCCCCCTAGGTATATAAGTCCCCTATGTTGGATATCATATTTAGTGATGACGACATTCATGCCTTTATACCCCTGCAAGGTATATTCGGTCCTCTCGATGGGGCGTATACATCAGACTCCACGTTCAGCTCACGTGGTTTTATGTCAATTAGTAGTAGCTCCCACAGTCAGACTCTAATGCATTTGACCAAGTTTTTAGATATACTTCAGTATTCAGTCTCATCATGTTACGTACTTGGTCATTGCATTCAGTTTAGTTAATATTTAGTATATTTTAGCATCTTTATCTTGTTCAGATTATATCATTGCTCAGTACACTTTGTTCAGTTATATGTTTGTTCAGCTTTATTCTATCCTACATGCTCAGTACCTTTCCAGTACTGACACATACTTTGCGCTACATCTTTTCGTGATGTTGGTTCAGGTCTTCAACATTCAGATCATGTGTAGATCGATTCTCGATCCATATTCAGCAACATCAGTGGTGATTCCTCATACTTCGAGGACAATAGATATGCTTTCTTTTTCAGTCTTTAATTTTAGTTTCAGTTTTTACTAGAGTTTGCTGGGGGCATGTCCCAACATCTCTAGTTAGTTAGAGGCTTATTTCAGACATAGTTAGATTCAACTTTAATATTTTGAGTTATAGTCCAGTACTATTAACTCTTATTCAGTATTTATATAGTCATACCAGTATTGGGTATTCCCCATTATTGGTTATCTCATGATTTAGCTTCCGCTTCAGTTTATTTTCATAGACATATTCAGTTTTGCTAAGGATATGCCAGCTCAGGGTTAGCTTGGGGTTACTCGTGATCCTAGTTCCTGTGTTTACGTCAAGGGGGTAGCCTCGGAGTGTGACATAGTCGGACCCTAAGTCGTATTTATTGAACATTAAGTGAAAAAATCAACCATATCATTCAAATATATGTCTATTGCACAAGGATTATATTTCAATTTTTATTACCTAACAATCATCAAATTCCAACCTATGTAATAAAGAAAATAAACTCGTAGAAAATCTATGTTTCGTTGATGTGATAAGATAAAGTAAGGTAAATTTCATCGATGGCCACATAATTTTTTTTTTATCAAAGTCACTTAACTATATTTTAACATAAAAAAAAACATAATTTCAAATTTAATAACTCAAAAAGCATACCTGTCAGAAAATTCAACTTCAGATAGTAATATTTTTTACTTTTTTTTGGACTAATAAATACAAATCTTCCGGACATTAAGTAAAATATTGATAAGATAATTTTTCTTTTGGTATTTTAATTCTAGAACAAAAAGTATGATCTCTATGGAAAAAAAGTACGACAAAAAAATAAGAGGGCTATCAATGTATTGTATTGTATTGTGTCGTATTGTATTGTTTTAATAAATATAATATTTGGATAGATTGTATGGTTCTCCGTTATTACATAACTTGATACATCAACAATTTGAATGATAAGACTACAACAAAAGTAAGGTACGGGATAAAACAACTATAAAAAGAAGGGCAAAGAATACGAATGAGAAGAAAATATTAAGATAATGACACGATCACACCAAATTGGTCGTTACATAAAATTGAAATTTTGATCGTTGTTTAATTATGAATTTAATCGATACGATACAATAAAATTTAAGTAACAATGAAAACACACATAATATTTAAACTAACAATACAATACAATTAATAATAAAAGGTTGATCATGCATCCAAGAACAAAATGATGTAATATTGATAATGAAGTTGCAAACCTTAAATTGATGAAGCAAAGATACTCTTAAATTGTTTCAGAAGCTAATAAAAAAAAGTCAAGGTCCGGTGATTTTTGTTTTCTCCTTGATAATAAAAACGGATTAAATTTTATAGATTTATTTTTAAGGTTATCAATATTGAATTTATTGTATCTTTTAAAAATTATCAAACTCAACCCATGTAATAAAAAAACTAACTCGTCGAAAATCTATGTTTTAGTTGATATGACATGATAAAGTAAGGCAAAATTTTACAGATGATCACATAATTATTATTTTTTAAACCAAAGTTACTTACCTTGGTTGTAAGGTTTAGCCACTCATGATTTTTGAAACCAAAAATATCATTGCATTGATTCAAGAAGAATTTACTTACAAAAGATAGATACAACCACACACTTTGATTTCAAGAAATCAATGCAAAACTCGTTCAAGCGTACTCTGTTCTTCACTAAAAATAAATTACTGAAATAAACCCAAAAAAATATTATTTATAGTTCTAGAGATTTTGAAATCTAAAAATAAGAAAGTTGATCTTTCAAGATTTGTCTGACGCTTTGCCTGGCGACCCGTCACTAGTGTGATGGTCCATCACTTTGGCCCTCGTCTGCTCTTCAAAGAGCAGTTATAACCCTGCAAGTGTGAAGATTCACCTGAAGGTCCGTCAGAGGTGAGATTGTCTATCTCCTTCACCATCAACTGAACTTTAGAAAGTAGTCTCAACTCTGTAGGTGTGAGGCATAGCGTGACAGCTCAGTAGAGACCTAACGATCTATTGCCTAAAGTGTGACAGTTCGCCATCAACTGAACTTTAGAAAGTATCCTCAACTCTGTATAGGCCTGGCAATCTATTGCCTTTGCCATCAGATGAACTTCAGAAAGTCGTTATATCTCTACAAGTGTGACAGTTCGCCTAACAGCTGGTCACATATCTAACGATTCGTTTGGCTTGCTGTTAGAGCTCTACTTTGGCATAACTTAGCTTCATTTGGCTTTCTTTTCCGACTTGAATGATTTTCTATCTAATACAGTAGAAATACTATTAAAATACATTATCGTTGCTTAAGAAGTAGAATCTATTCATAACTAAAAGCATCAAATATGCCGTCAAATGCCTGCTGATCATTATTGCACATTACTACGGTTCCTCCACTTGTCTCATAGTTGCTGAACCAATCTCTTCGAAATGTCGTATGCAGGGTATAACCATAATCTAACACCCATTTGTTGCCATATAATCCACTTTCTCATGATGTTGTTAGTACTTATTTATCATCACAATCATGTACATACTCAACAATGGATGCACTTGCCTTTTTCTATGGATTTTGACATAGGACAATCTTATTCAAAGTTCCCCTTCTTGTGATAGCTCCAACACTCCACAATCTTCTTGTTCACATGAGTCTTTGATTTTCTCCTTTCATGTTGGCTAGTACGACCTCTCACAAAGAGCTCACTAGCTTTGTCACCTTTTTCTCCTTCAAATTTCCTCCGCACATCACAAGAGTTGAGTGTATGCCTCACTTTCTCAAGAGTAATAGGATCCTTGCTATACATCATTGAATTATCAATATCATGATATTTTGAAGTCAATAAAAATAACAAAGCACATGCAAGCGTCCCTTCATTCTTTTTAATTCTGACAGTGTGTAGGTCCATCACAAGTTTATTGAATGCATCTAGATGGTCTTGAAACAAAGTACACGACTCCATCTTTAATGTGTTAAGATACCATTTTAACAACATCCTTGTTGTCACCAACCGGTCCTGGTAAAGCCCTTCCAACCTTTCCCATAAGTATTTGGTCGTCTCTTCAGTACTTGTACTTACTTCACAAAGCACGTTAGGTGCAAGGAACAATTGGATTACACTCAATGCATCCCCTTCAAATCTTCTCCTTGTCGGAATCTGATGTATCATTGGATACTTTTTATCAACAACACAGATTGAACCTTCCATCCGCAGTAACGCCATCATCTGGATCTTCCAGTTATTAAAGTTTTTGTGCGTACTAAATCTACCAATTTCAAACCTCATGGAACTCATCGTTACTTGTTCTTCCTCTCCTACTGTAAAGTGTTTGGAAATACAGAAAACTAAAGTAATTCTTTTATGATGTGAAAGTTTAGACTGTATTGCAACAACAGAGCATATTCAAATAGAATCTTGGCTCTAATACCAATTGTTAGTGGAAACGTGAAAATAAAGAACAAGGAAGACCATTAATATTTATAGTGGTTCGGATTAGAATGATCCTACGTCCAACAGAGAATAACTGCTTGTATATTAACAAAGAGAGGGGAGAGATCCCAAATACATCAAAGAGAATTACTCTCTTAATTCTCTACTCTTCTAGATGTGTTTTTCTATGAGTTTTTTTTTTTTATGGTTTAACAATAATGAAGAATATCAATCATTTTATAGGTGGCCAAACTTGGGCTCCAAGCACAAAATGAAAGAAGGAAAAAGAAATACAAATTGTTTCCTCCACAAGTTTCAGGTTGCTCTCCAAGTTTAATTATTAGCCAAGTAATTGGCACATGAATTTTTCTTCCATCAGGTTTGACCCCCCAAGGACCAAACCAACTCTTTCATATACATATGTTACGAATCGATTAAGGCCTAGTTCTAAGACACTGAATCATTGATCCATATTAGATGTGATCTAATTTACATTAAATAGAAAAGTGAATATATGATAAAATAATATTTCTTAACACTCCCCCTCAAGTTGGAGAGTGAATATCATGAAGTCCCAACTTGTTGCATAGTGTCACAATCTGAGCCTTACCAAATGTTTTTGTTAATAAATCTGCTAACTGGAACCGTGTAGGTACATATGATGGACTAGTCACTCCAGCTTGCAAATTTTCTCGAATTATGTGACAATATATTTTGTACGTTCATTAAAGATAGCATTCACTGCAATATGCAAAACTACTTAATTATCACAAAATAATTTTGTAGGAGTTACTTGTGGGACTTTCAGATCTTGTAGAATATTAGCATAACCATGTGAGATCTAAGCATGAGTTAGCCATAGCTCGATATTCTGCTTATCCTAATGATCTTGAACAATTTGATTATTTCTTTGACTTCCATGAGACAAGAGAATTTCCAAGAAAAATACAATATCTTGTTACTGATCTCCTTCTGGCACTGCAACCTCCCTAGTTTGAATTACAAAAGGCCTTCAAACATTTAATATATAACTTCCACATATAAACCGAGATGTCTGAATGCAATGACACCCAAACCATATACATAGATCCACCTATGGGTGAGATGTGAATTTGATTGTAGCTGGCTAAGCCATATCTAGTAGTGGCATCAATCATAAGCTCTAGGATAGGAAGTGAAAATTCATCCTTGGGGTATGAATTTTTGAGATCCCTAAAATTAACTAAAATCCATATTTGCCTTTTTTTTTCTCCCTAAAAAGGACTATTCGTGTGTCTTCCAGCGAAAACAATAACAACTAACGGCTCACCCCATATGCCAGTTCGTTACTATTTTTTTGTTTGGTTGTTAGTTGTGGAAATGTACACGACTTAAATGTATTTTATTTCTTTCTTTATCGCAGGTCTGCACACGACAATGACCTAATTTTTTAATATAATTTTTTCGTCTTACAATAGATGGTGAAAATATTTTAAGTTGAAGGTTTGTGTTTTTGGTAGAAGTTGGTTGAATATATATGGAGGCCTTAATGTATGGGAGCACGACAAAGGTCTAGCACGATTTGTGTGTCAGTTTGATCAAACATTAATTTTTTAAAGCAATTTTCAGTTTCAAATATTGCCATCTCTTCATTTCCATTTTCCAATGTTTACTATGTTGTTTCTCTAATTTTGTAGATTGTATGTACTGCTCCCACCAGATCATTTTACTTTTAGTTTGTATATAAATAGACAATTCAAAATAGTTGTCGTTTGAAAAAAAATCAAGATATAGTTAATTGTTTGTTTTAGCCTTTATCTTTAGTCATAAATATGTAGCTATAGGAACGTGGTGCAAAAGAGAGAAGTAATAAATAAAGATAATTTAGTCAAATTACCCTTTACCTTTTTTTAGGGGGTGTGCAAAACAAAACCTGATAAGTAAAATAAATCGGAGGAAGATTTTTAAATATCTTTTAAGAAAATTCAGATTTACAATAAACATAGTTGTAATATCATCGACAATCTACACAAAAATTAAATTCTAAAAGTCGTTCTTTCTTGTAATATATGTAGGGTACTTAACTTTGCGAACGAAGTCAGCCTTAATAGGCATGTGAACTTCAATTTCGATCACGGAATGCAGTTCAGGCCTAAGTATACTCTGCCTGGAGATGCTAAGTATACTCTGCCTGATCTTGAAAAGGGGTAAATTAACAATTGATGCATTGAAAGAGGTCAACTTTTACGTGAAGTAAATGAAGAGAGGGCGCTTATGTTGACTTATTCAAAGAGTATAAGGATGTATTTGCTTAGAGTTACAAAGAAATTTCTTGTTTAGACTCAAAAGTGGCAGTTAAGAAAGGTGCACACTCTATCAAGCAAGCTCAGTTATGCTTTAGGCCTGGAGATGCTTTAGGCCTGGAGATGACTTATCTCTTTCATCCTGGATAGTAACATGATACAAAGTCCTTTGATTTTTACGTAGCTAAAAGAGAATATACTTCTTTTAGAAAACGGATTGGATTGGGTCGGTTCTTCGAGGTTATTAGGATGGATTTGAGGTTAAAAAGCATTTGAAAAGAATTGAAAAAGGGGGCTGATTTGGGATTCACTTAAGGAGAAACTACTAATTACACAAATATTTTTATCATATTTACTAATTCTCCATATAGTTTGAAATAATTACGTTTTATATACCTAATTAATCATTTCATACCAAATTTTAAGTCATCTACACTTAGATACATGTTTTTTGCTACCAGATACACTATAATAGGGAGAGAGGAGAGAAAGAGTAGGATAGAGGCGATTAAGATTTATCTATGTATCCCATATACACGTGAATCACGCTAGATACACACTAGGTACATGTATCTGGTGTGATTCACATGAATATGGGATATCAGATACGTAGGAGCATGGCGAGCGAGGTGATAGTGAAGCGAGTGAGATTTGTCTATGTATCCTAGATACATGCGAATCAACTTGGATACAATGCATCTAGAAAAATTTACACATAATTATGACCCATGTATCTAGACGCATATGAATGCATCATAATCTGATATAATTTACAATATTGCAAATTACCGTGTATCTAGGTAATTAACTCCTAAACTAGTGAGATTTTTGTATGTTACCCCTTCATTAAAAAAAGAGACTAGATTAGCTTTAAGAAACGGTCAAAATATTTATAAAATAACCAATTTGGACTCAAAATGATTGTCAATTTAAAACCATTTAACACATATTGCAAATTAAACTGATTTGAAATAAAATTAAGATGAATTAATCTTTTTGAAGCACAAAGTAAAGACCGTACCTAAATAAAAAATATTTTTTGGACAATATTTCAATTGATAAATTAATTTTTAAGAAAACGGAAAAGGGTCACATTTGCCCCTCTACTCTTACAAAAGTGTTATATTTATCCTTCTTCATACTTTTTTGGTATATTTGCCCTTGCCATATAACTTTGGCCACATATTTTCCTTGAACAATTAAATATAATGTCACCACTTTTATCATCTTACGTGAAAACATGAATATATTTTTATTATAATTAAAAATGTACTTCCATTTAATAATTTATCCGACCCACTTAATAAAACCTACCCACCCAATTTGCAATTCGACCTGCTAGTCGACTCAACAACTTGGTCTGGGACAATTATGCCGATTCAGCATCCTTTGGTTTGCCGTCATCTCTCTTGTTACAATCTTCGGTGTCGCCGTTCCATCGCGTGTTGCAGCTGAGCTTGAAGTGTCGTTGTCGTTACTTCCTCTGTTCTCGCCCTTGCTTGCCAAGCTTGAGCCTCCTCGCTCAATTGCACTGCACGAGCCTCTAGTTCAGCATTTCGCCGCGCTGCTTTCTCTATCCTTGCTTCTTTTTTTCTTAGCCTTTGCGCCTACTGCTCCGATTAGTGCACGGTAGTGACATTGGCTTTTTTCTTCTAACATACACCTCAATTGCTCTCCCTATTGAGAGGATGGGTACTGAGTTAAATTTGGTGGGTCAAATTTTGTTAAGTGGGTCGGATAAACTATTAAGTAAGAAGTAAATTTTTAATTAATTATCATAAAAATATATCCATGTAGGAGCCATGTAAGATGATGAAAATGGTGACATGATATTTAATTGTCCAAGAAAAAATATGTGCCTAAATTAAGTTGGATGACAAGGATAAATATATCATAAAAATATGATGAAGAGTAAAATATAGCCCTTTTCTTATAAGAGTATAAGGGCAAATATTACCCTTTTCCGTTAAGAAAAGGGATAATGGTCTAAAAAATACCTCAGCTTTGGTCGAATTTGCTGTTGCGATACTAAACTTTCATGAGGACCTACTATTTAATACCGTATTTTAAACATATATATTTGCCCACGTGGACATAAAAAATAATGCAAAATTATAAATAGTAATGTGTCCACGTGGACACATATATACCTTTAAAATACACTATTAAATAGTCTAGGGAGGTGATAGGTCCTCATGAAAATTTAGTATCGCAACAACAAATTCGACCAAAGTTGGGGGATTTTTAAGACCCTTATCCCTTAAGAAAATAATGAGTAGTTATATATAGATAATATATATTACGATATTTTAACATATGAAATAGTTGTTTCATCAATAAAAAGTTGAATACTCAAATTAAGATGAATCGTTTAACTCTAACTTTCTCAAACAAACAAATGGACAAGAGTTTCACTAATTGGTTACATTATCTTTACGTGTGTACGAAAGAATTTAAAGCTTTCACTACTCTTTCTTTTTTCCCTATAAAATGTCTCTAATTAATAATCATCAACTTTCTTATATTCATAAAATAAAATCACTTTTGTATATAACCCTTTTAAGTCCTATTATTCTCCTCTGATAATTCTTCCCACTACAATTCTTAAATCCATGCTTGGCAAGGAAGATCAATTATGAATTTCCAAACAACACTTCCTATCACACATCTCATGGGACGAGATCCAATTTTTTTTTTTTAATATTTGAGTTTTTGGATGATGCAATTTTTATCTTTTTAGTTTATAAGTTGGTAGAAATATGTATTAGAAGAGTTAATGATAGTATAATTCAGACCGTTGGTCAATAAAATAATCCAATTAAATTCCTTAAGTATCCTACTCTGACCTATACAGTATTTGTTTCAATGAAAATATCTGTCAAATTTGTCTCTTAGAGTTCAAACAAACCAAGTGTATATGTGTACTCCCATGGAACCGTATATATCACAAGAGTTGTGTATCAACTTCGATGGATCAAGATATGAAATGTCATATTTTTCATCGTGATTATAGAAAATTGTGATTCAATAATTAATTAATATTTTTGTTGAATTTCGTCTTGTAATAGTCTTTAGTACTTAGCACAATTAAATAAATAGTAAATCGAATACCAAGACTTGAACATGTGACACACTAAATGTATGTATGCCGTACGAGATGCACAAAATAATTGTGTGATGCACGTATAAATACGTGATACACAAGTTTTGACTTTCGCACATCATATTGTGACTCAAGTTTTGAATACTATGGTGAGAGCTAAGAGTGCCAACATAGGTCATATGTTGTATTGTTGGTGCTTTTCATTAAAGCGACTGAGATTACCTCTTGTCGAGCAACAAATGAAGATGGCAAGTTTTAAAGATGCTTGCTTCAACTCCGACTTTGAAAGCAAAAGCATTATTAGAAATTGAGTTGAAATTTTCACTAATTTGGGATATATATAGGATTGAGAATATTGATTGCCTTGAGGGTAAACAATTTTGTTTGAAAGGACCTGGTACTTTGTATTCTCATTTTGATGGGAACAGGTCCCATAAATATTCTAGTAAATTGACTTATATGAATTTTAAAAATTGATAAAATCATCGAACAAAAAAAGAGCTAGTTAACAATAAATGTAAGTAGTTAAAATAACTTTGAGTGAAGTCTTCCATAAAATTGTTTCAATGAATCAAGGATTTAAAATTTCATTAGTGTGCATAACATAATGATTCAAAGTATCTTTTCACTAGGAAATTATATTAAGTTCTATTCTTAAGCAAAGGAAAAACGAAAAGCTACCTTATCATGCCGAATATGAAAATAAAAGGTCATATCGAAGTGACCCAGCATCTCTAATACTAGAATTTTGGGGTGGGATAATATTTTTCTTTTTGGTTTATAAGTTAGTTGAATTTTGTATTAGAAGAAGTTAAAGCTAGTAAAATTCAAATTATAGGTCGAAAAATCATTGATCAAATCTCGTATATATCCTACTCTAAGTTAGATGATATTTGTTTCAATTACAATACCTGTGAAATTTGTCTCTCAGAGTTTAGGCAAGCCAATTGTGCATGTGTACTCTCATGCAACCATATCTATCACAAGAGTTGTATATCAACTTGGATAGATTGGGAGATGACATGTTCCATTTGTATGCGGTTCAATTTTTTATTTTTTTTTGGAGAATGTAGTCTTGTAATAGTCTTTTAATCTCAACACAATTAATTATATAGTAAATTAAATATCAAGACTTGAACGTGTGAAACTCGAAATGCACATATGCCGCACAAGATGCACGTTTGAGGCACATAATGAACATGTGACACACATGCTAATTTTATACAATATAGTGGAAAGACTTCCACACTTCAATAATAATGATATTTTGACGTATAGAAAGGCATGACCAACTCAAACGACTCAAGGCTCAATTAAGTAAGTCAGATTTATACTCATTTGACATATAGAGTAGATGTAGCTTAGTAGGGAAGCATCTATTTGATCTAACATTGAACCTAAAAATCGACCATCACCGGAGATGTACTATAATATTTTTCATTTAGCTCCAACTTTTCTTCATTTTCTAGTTACTCCTAAATATTCTTTTTGAGCATGTTCTACACCCATCTTTCCATTCCAATTATTTTGGGCCACAATTTCTGCCTAATTTCATCTAGTAAGCCTGCTATGGGATAGCTATGTCATTTAGAGATGGATTGTGTTTGATATAATTTTATAGTTATAGGTCGATTTAATCCAAACTTTATTCCTCAGATCCCAACAACTTTGAATAATGATTGTTTTATTCAAGAGTTTGAGATTGATGGAGATTCATTCCACTTATGGATTTAGGGATGTAAGACATAGAAGCAATACATTTATAATATTAATTTACCATAATTTAATGACAATGGTTTTGTGTGCTTTACTAAATTATAGCTTTGAGTTAATTACATTGTTGCCACTATTTTCAAATGCTTTGAAGTTAGAGAAACATCAACGTCCATTTGTTTCAAGAACGCCCCTATGCTTAGGGAAGTTACTATGTCGCTCGATTATCGATAGATTCATCTCATGTTTGTTCTAATCTTACAAAAATCATCAGTTTCATGTCTTGCCTAATGAAATTGGATATAAGTTACTTTTTATTGCAGGTAATGAACATTGGTGGTATATTATTAATTATAATCTAGTATTGTTTGATGTTGATCATAACAAAATTATGTATCTGTATCTTGAACAAAATTTTGATATTCTTCTAGGACTTGACAGTGAGAGGTCTCCAGGGTAATCCTTTAACTGCTTTGAATAATGTCGAATCTCTCAGAATTAGGAGAATGTTATACGGAGATGGTAAGGAGTTTTTAGGTGTTGTTTACTAGATTGCAAGCTGTCCCAAATTAGAAGAGCTGACTATTTGAAATAGTTTTGTCATTTGAGCTCAACCTGACCACATCCTCACAGGGCTGCCTCAACAAGTTTGGTGGCCTAAAGCCAAACTATATAGAGACCTTATATATATATATATATGAACAAAGTCTTGGCTCCTTTGATAGAGAGAGTTGTCAAGTGTGAAGGTTTGGTTAAGAGTCAAAGTGTGAGGTTGGATAACCTCACATCGCGATTAGAGGCCCAAAAAAAGGCCAAGGGTAGCTCTGGTGCACTAGACACCATGAGGGACGAGCTTGCTACCCTGTGAGCAGAGGTTATCCAGTTGCAGTCTACGGGCATATCCATGCTTCGGGGTGATGTTCCCCTACCTTTTGCATATGCTTCCATGCCAGAGATGCCTAGTATGGAGCCTCTTCCCACTGAGCAACCTAAGATAGCTGCGAGTGGTCATGTGGTTGATGTTGATAGTGAGAGGGTCGAGGATGAGTTGGCTGTGGAGACGGACGAGGAGGAGTTGAGGAGTTAGGAGCATGGGATTGCCCAGACCTTGACTATGATGTAGGAGACCTAGAAGGTCATTCTTCAGGCGACCCTGGAGCGATCCCTTCGGGAGATTTCAGCAGTTGGCATTAGTGGAGTCACTTCAGACTCCCCAATCCCTTCGACTTATGAGACAGGCATTGATGCCCCAGTTGAGCCTTCCCTGCTGCCTCTAGTGATCCATTTGTGAGGCATTGATGCCCCTCTTAAGGCTTCCCCATCTGAGACTCCAGATGAGAGTGATCCACATGTAAAGCCTATCGAGGGACCTTTTTATCTTAGCCTCTCTTACATTTATTCTCATTGCATTAAGGACACTGCTTTATTGTTTTGATGGGATGAGGCCTTTTGAGCCAATATTCCCTTTGTTTTATTGTATTTTATTATTTTGAGTTTTGATGATTGTAATACTTTACTTTTGTTTATATTATAGTGCTCCTTTGGTTGAAGTGTGTCTCTTGTTCCTATTTTGTTCTCTCTTGATTATGCAACCCTCCATGAGATTTGAAAATCGTGAAATGCTTGGAATTTTCATTGATAATAATTTAAGGATAGATTGTGTTCATATCGATGTCTTAAATAGTACTCATGATGAGCAAGGTGTAGAGTATTGGTTTTGTGAGAATAAAATTGATGTGGTTGCACTTTTGAGTGATCTCTTTGAATCTTTTGTTGATTAGCTACATTTTGATCTTAGCCTTGCAATGAATGTCACATGTACACTTTTGATCTTTTCGGGATGTGCTAAATGAGTGTATTTAGAAGTGCCATGTATGGTGAGGTCTTACTTGAAAGCAAGTTTGTGGAGTCCTAGTATTTGCCTTGTTAGTCTAATTGTTCGAATCCTAGTAAATGTGAGATGTCATCTTATGCAACAATTTGAATAGGGAACCCATATGTCCATAATCCTTTTTGACTACCTTGTGACGGTGTGCATCTATGTTGGAACCATTTGTGCCAAACCTATTTGTTGGCATAACCAAAAGAAGGCCTCATAAATAAATTGAAGTTGAATCCAAAGTGGATTTACTTGTAATTGCTTAGTTTTAGTTACCCATGGTTGCTTTCATGAGAGGTATATTTTCTTTACTTTTTGTGATGGGTGGCTAAAACTCCAAGATCTAGGGGGTGCTATTATAGGGTTGGATGTTGATTTAATGTAGTGGGTATTGTTCTATGCTTTGTTTTGCTACTATTCATACATGAATTTGGTCTAATAACCATGGGTCTAAATTATGGGTTAAGGTTGAAATCTTAATTCCTACTTTCAATCTTAGGTCGATGCTCGAAAGAGATTGATTGGAGTGGTTAATTATTATGATACTAGCAATTTAGGTTTGATGTCCGTAACTTGCTTGAAAATAGAGGTGATGGGTCGGATATATTTTCCTTATTCTTTAAAGAGAGAATAGAGTAAGGTATTGGGTTGTTTAGAGTGGTACCGGAAGGAGATTCTTTACATAGATGTGTTGAAATTGAAAGATGATTAATATCAATAATGATTACTTAGCCTATTTTATCACCATAGAGCAACACAATTACCCATATCTGACATTTATTTCCGATCCCCCACCCCTAGATTGCTTGTTAACTCTTGAATTATTTGATACTTTAGTTTAATAGTGAGAATTGATAACCAACGCTTTATATAAAATTGGTGAAATTATCCACCCACTTGTTCTTTCTACTGAAAATGAGCAATCTTAAAATTCAAAGTTCTTGATAGGAATTCTTCATGATATGCCATTCCCTATGGTATTCTACCCCGACTCTTTGTTAGGTTTTTTATTGACTACGACCGATGTCTCTTTAAATTGATTTTAAGAAGGAAATTTGAGTAGTATCAGGTATATGCCCCACACTGGGATGATATGATTTACATATGTGATTTGGAGAGACATGTCATGCGTAAAGGTAGATGCATGGATTGATATGTCCCCCATGGGTCCCAACTGGCCGATGACTGGCAGATATGTATCGATAGGATAGACATGTGTCATTCTCTATGACATTTTTTCATTGCATTGCACCTTATTATCATTAATTGACATTTATGACTGAATAGTTATCATCATTGTTATTTATTAAGAAAAATTGTAATGATATTATAGAGAATCTGATGGCTTAGCTTATCTGTTGGGTTATTTGTATTGTGTATGTTTTTGTTGCTATTGAAACCTCTAGGATGGGCTTGATTATATTTTTGTGCATATTGTAGTGGTTGGAGTTTCGCATGGTTTGTAAGGGTACACTGTGTGTATCACCAAATTATTTAGGGTCAGTTAGGGATGCTTGTTGAGTATCTTTGTTGTTTTGATACTCACTCCCTTTCATTTCTACACCTGTGTAGGTTATGATCCCTGATCATCCACTTCATCCTACTGCATCAGTGTACAAGGCTTGCTTATAGGAGTTTATGAGGAGGTTTCTAGTCATACCGGTAGTTGTCACAAACTCTTTTATTATGTCTTTCTGCTATTATAGTGTTAGATACATTTAGACTTGTTCTTTTACGAAAATTTGTATTCTTATGTAATGTCTTGTACATGTGACTCCAGGTTTTAGGGAAGGTTATGTTTATATCATGGATTCCATAATACATTATGCTTAGTTCCTTATTTCATTTCTTATTTCCACATTTATCATTCCGAGGGTTGTTTAGGCTAACTTGTCTTTGTGGGATAAGGAAGGTGCCACCATAGTCAGTTTTTAGGTCATGATAAATGGTATCAGAGCCAAGTACGTAGGTCTCAAGTGTGTACAAGTTGAGTCTAGTAGAATCTCGATGATCAGCATGGAGAAGTTTGTTGCTTATGTTCTAGATACTATGAAGACTATTTGGAAAATTCCATTTTGTTCATGCAGTCTCATCATGCGTGGTTACTTTTAGAAGTACTGAGTTGTCACATGTTCTTTTGTTAGATAGGTAAGAAGAGAGCTATTATTGTTTGCAGAGGAGGAGTGGTAGTCCTTGAGCATGCTGTTGAGACCCCAGCTAGGGGTAGAGGTAGTGCTTGTGTGAAGAGAGAGGTCATACATGAGGAACGACACCAGCTAAAGACCATGTTAGAGGTGTCTCTCATGAGCCAGAAGTGGATGTTGGTGAGGACTAGTTTCCTCTAGAATATGTTGATGAACCTTTTCTTCATGACATCTTATTGAGATTTTTGGGTGAGCTTCTTATTTTTGCTCAAAGTAGGGGTGTGACAGACATACCGCAGGAATTTCAGACCAGAGCGGAGGTTGAGACCCTATATCAATACTAGGTCCTACTTGTTCATGGCCTGGTGGGACAACTACCAGTGGTCCTATTGTTGATGGCGATCCTTTACCAATATTTTGATTTAAGGGTGCACGTTTGATATACCGTGAGTTTACGGTATTTCTAATACATTTTACTTACAAGTTGTGTGTGTCTAGGGCCTTTTTGTATTGGTTTTTATGTGTTTTTATCATATTATGCAGGAAAGATGTTCAGGCGCGGAATTAAAGAGACAGCTGAAAGAAATGCAGAAAAGGG
>JAJOOS010009376.1:0-43150 GCA_029582725.1 Solanum chiquidenum | reverse complement strand
CAACAAGAAAAGAATTATCAACATAGATTTAGTGTGATACTATCTAATAGTCTAGTGTCGATTGGTGCGAAGTAATAACTAAGCCAAACATCGATGTGATGTCTAATATGAGGTAAAGGTAAGGGTTAGTAAATTATACACACGTTGCCGGACCAAGGTGCGGGGTGAAATTCTCTAGATGCTGGAGCAAGGATTTAGAGATACCTAACTTATCACTTTGCATGTAGTACACTAGGGAAGGATTGTTGTTACTAGGATTACTGCGTTATGAGCTTATGGGGAACACGTATACCTTAGTTAATTCTCTCATCTTGATAACAACCAAAATTGACTTTTGTTTACTGATTACTTACTGAATTCTTACAATTTGTTTCACAAATCCCACCTTTTAATTACTTGTTTCTGGAAGTAATTTGACTAAACGAATATAATTATTGGTTAAAGTTAAGTCTAAACCATTTTCCTCATGGGATCGACCCCAACCTGCAAGTTGGGTTCTTTACTTGATAATGATCGCTTATGCTTCTTCAGGGAGGTATAATTTGAGCGTATCAATACCTGACATGGTCATCATGTAGCCTAACTCTCAAGGTAAACTAACCAGATGTGTCATTCCTGATCAATTATAGACATATAACATCAAGTAAACTAAAACTCAATAGTACTTCAACCATGATTCATCATCTAAGACCTAATCAAGTTAGTTCATGTCTACAACCTTTGATCAAAAGTGATTCATGTCTAGGTGAACTAATCTAAGGCAATTCGTCAGGAAGTTCATCAATCTTAGAGGTTCATATCTAAACCCTCAATTGGCCTCTTTCATGACAAAACCCTTGAATCTTAGGTTAATCAATAATACATGTAGATTCATACAAACATCAAGTAACTACATTATAATTAAACACCTCCACCTTTCAAGTAGATCAACTAGTTCATATACAATCTTCATCAGCATATACATCCATAGCAAATTGCCTTTAAATGCTAAGAATCAAGATCAACCCTAAATTCTAGGATTACCATATTAGATAGAGAGATATCATGATTCAACAACATAATAAACATAAACATAATCAATTGTTAAGCTTCCATGATCAATCGATTCACACCTTAGTTCACAATTTATGAGGAATGGGAAACCATGGGTCCAAGGGAGATTTTCATTAAAATCCATCAATACTCCATTAATCCAATCATGAATTATCATATCAATCATAATAAACCTTAATTAAGCAATTGAATTCGTTTTGGAAAGAGACCTATGACTAGATTGGAATACCATAGATTTGGGGGATTTGAAAACATAATTTGAAGGGGCTTCTTGGTGATAGCTAACCAATAATGAAAAGCATCCACATCTTAGGTTAAAATCCACAAGAAATTGGAGGAGAAAGGTTGGTTCTTGAACCCCCTAACTTGACCTTGACATTGTTCTTCAATGGAGGTCTTCTTCTTAGGGAGAGAATATTTGAGAGGAGATGGGTCTTCTTTTAATTCTATTTGGAGTGACTTAATTGAAAGGATTTAAGTCTGAAAGGGTTATATAGTTGCTAGGAAAGGAATATAATAATGAGGACTCAACTTTGGAAAAGAAATAAGGACCCACAAAGTTAAAACTTAAAAATTCACACCTTTCCCGTCTAAGCTCGCCCTTTGGACCCTTAGGCTCGCCAAGGGCACTAGGTGACTCACCAAGTGCACCCTTGGCTCGCCCAATTTTCCAGTGAGCTCATTAAATGGGAAGACCAGCTTGATGAGCTACGACTTAGCTCGCCCTTTGTTCCAGAACATAGGCCAATGGGACAGCCCATTAGACAATTACAAGGGCACAAGGGCGACTCGCCCAACCCTTTGGGAGATCAAGCATCCCCATCGCCAAAAGGTCCCTCAATGAACATGGTTTCTTTCACTCTATCCTGCTAGCCTAGGACTTTTCTTGCACCCAAGGCTTTTTCCTTGCTCAAGTTAGGTCTAAAACAGCCTAGACATCAAGTTAAGGTCACACTAACCTACACAATGAGGCTCTAGTTCAACCTATCATTTTGTGAGTCGTTACAACCAATCATTTATAGCAAATTCAAGATTTCTCATTCTAACATCAACATAAGACTTTTGTCATTATTGAGCTATTTTTGACCTTTCTCTAATAAGCTGAACTTTCTCCATAGCCTCATATACCAATTCGGGACCTATCAAAGCTATCTCACCAACTTCAAGCTAACCTATAGGAGATCTACACTTCCTACTATAAAGAGCCTCAAATTGAGGCATACCAATGCTTGAATGGTAGCTATTATCGTAATAAAACTCCATCAAAGGCAAATGATCATCCCAATTACCCTTGAAGTCAATCACACAATCTCCCATCATATCTTCCAAAGTTTGGATAGTACGCTACGCTTACCCATCGATTTGAGAATGAAATGTCGTACTAATATTAACATGAGTACCAAGAACCTTTTGGAAAGATTCCAAAATTGAGAAGTAAATTGGGTACCACGATTGGAGATAATAGATAGGAGAACTCCATGAAACCTAACAATCTCCCTTAGATACAACTTAGCATAGTATTTTTCCAAATAAGAAACCTTGATGGGAATGAAATGAGCCGACTTCATTATACGATCCACAATAACCCAAATTGAGTCATGTTGTTGCCAGGTGCGGGGTAAACCAACAGTAAAATCCATATTTAAAATCTTCCTACTCCCAAGTATGAATACTAACATCTTGGAATAAACCTCCCGACTTTTGATGCTCAACTTTCACTTGTTGACAATTAGGACACTTAGCCACAAATTCCATAATATATTTCTTCGTCCCATTCCACCAATAGATCTCCCGTAAGTCATGGTACATCTTACTAGCTCCTGGGTGAATGGAATATCAAGAACTATAGGCTTATGATAAGAATTTCTCCCTCAAGTCATTGACGTTGGGAACACATAACTAGCCTTGATATCGAAGCACGTCATCTCCCCTTTGGAGAAAGCCTCAACGGACTTATTTAAGCACCGCTTCCTTCAATTCAACCAAAACCGAATTAAGACCATGCTTGGCTTTCACATCTGACACAAAGGATTATTGTGAACCATTATGAACAATGGCACCACCTTCATTAGAATCAACCAACCAAACACCCAATCAGGCCAATCTATGAATATCAAGAACTAACTCTTTGTTATCACCTGCAACATAAGAGATACTGCCCATTGATAGTTGACTAAGAGCACTCATCACCACATTTGCCTTACTGGGGGATAGAGAACACTCATGTCGTTATCCTTTAACAACTTGAGCCACCTCCTTTGGCGATGATTTAGATCATTTTTCTTGAACACATATTCCAAACTCTTGTGGCCGGTAAAGACATCTACATGAATGCCTCCAAATATTTAAGGAAAACACAACCACCTCTAATTCTAAATCATGGGAAGGGTAAATATTTTCATAAATTTTAAGGTAACGTGAAGCATATGCAATAACCTTCATGTTTTGCATAAGAACACACCCTAGTCCAATCCTTGAAACATAACAATAAACATATCATGATTTGAGCAAAGTTATAGTGCAACGTATGATTCATAAACAGACTCTAGAGCATAGAACATATAAAATGTCTAACCTAAAAAAAATGTTACATCGCAAAGTTTGTATCAATTATTAGCTACAAGTTTGTGGATGCATGTTGACCATTAGACGGTTTTGAAAAATTTATTGTAGCTACTAAGGGTTTCATATTTGTTATAATATTGAACGTTTGTCTATATTTATTTGTGGTTGTTTTTATGGCATAAAATCTATTTATGAACAGCAAATATATATAGGCTTTTTCCTCTTGCAATTATTTGTTCAAATGTGGTGAGGATACTAGGTGGATGTTGTATAGAAAATGTATGAAGAGGGTTTCACAAAGTCATGTTTTTTATAGTGGTATCAAATGAAAAATGTGGGATTGTTGTTTGATTCTATAGTCGTTTGAAGCATTATTATATGAACATTGATGCACCTAAGGTTTTTGGTAGTATGCCAAAAAAAAATTACTGCTTTATTATTTTCACTCCTCTTTCGGACAACACTCCAAAAGGTACGCGTATTACATTTGATACGTGTATAATCTTCTTGCATTTGGTTCAATTTCTATTTGATATTGTGTTTCTGAAATGATAAAAGGTTGAGATAGTAACAAGCTGATAACTATATCTCCTGCTCATTGGAATTTATACAGAGTGTTTGACAATATGTCTGAATCATCAAAATATGATTGAACTCAAATGGTCTAAATATAAGGTATTATAATGACTACGACTCACTAATCATAGTGTGTCTATCATCTTCTTCAACATGATTACACTTGGATCATGAAAGTTCTGACTTATCATATTTCATTCCAGCACACTCTACACATCATTCATTCCCCTTCAATACAATCTTTATATTTGAAATTATAATCAAAATGACTAGAAATTGCAAATATATATCTAATGCAAATTAAGTCCTCTTTTGTGATAACTATTTTATCCTTGGGATTTTCTATTTTGCTCTTCTTCAAAAATAACTTCCCAACAACAATAATAACACGGGGATCCTGATTACATTTATTTATACCTAATTCTTTTTATCAATATAAAGAAAAATATATATGTACAATTTTTTTAGTTAATTTAGCTATATCATGTAACACCTTAGCCACATAAGTATGTACAAGGGTTGTGGTAGAATGTGCACTCATAAAATACATTTGAACAAATATTCAAAAAATGAAAAGACTTCATAAAAGAGAAAAAATATGTATTATAGATCAAACGATACAACATGACACAGTACTTAATCCAAGAAAAAGGGGGGAAATCCATGGAAAATATCAGAAGCAGAAACAATATAATGAATTATGTGGCACATCAACTATCCATTTAAAGGTATATGAGTTTTATTTTCAATGTCATAAAGTTTGCATCGTTTGAAGTTAGGAGTAAAAGGTCATGATCATTTTACGAGAGACTACCACAATGGAATTTTCAGAGTTTGATAACTACGAACCTCATTTACGGGTCAAAAGTTGAAGTACAACCCATACTTTAAAGTTGTAAAACAAACTTTAGAGACTAAAATTTTTGGTATGATTCTTACGGACAAAATTTTGGCTCGTAAAACCATCTCCATGCCGTAATTTGGGCCCATAAAGTTAAGTCTTCAAACTTGTTTTTGAGCCTGGTTTCCATGTATCTAATTAAGGCTCATAAAATAAATTACGAGCCATATTTTGGGCTCGTAGAATGAACTTCAGAAACTCAAAATTTTAGTCTTACTTTCACAAATGGGATCTACGGCTCGTAGATCAAATCACGCACCATGCATGGCCTCGTGGAAGGTTTCCAGTAGCTTTTTAATTGGGGTTATTAGGATGTGATGTAATTGGGTATAATTTTCTTTCTCTTCTACGCTCTCAACTCCACAAACTCAGAAAAGCCAAGTTAGGGTTTCAAGTTTTCCAAGCAAGTTCATTTTTCAAATCTTAATCTTTCAGGTATGTAAGCTTCAATGATGGTATCTTTTAACTATCATGCCTAAAATATTTTGATTTTCATGAATTCTTCAAGGTTGTTAGAAGCAAAGCTAGCGATTTTTATGAACTTGTGATTTTCTTCATTAATTTACGTTTTCATTATTTCACTCTGATTTTTTAAAATCTTATTGTACTGATTTATCATGATTTTGATGGTTCATTAAACATTTATGACTTTTAAGCATGAAGACTAGTATGATATGAATTTCAACCTAAATTCAAATTGCTTTAGATAGGACTTTTGAGCTTAGTTTCAAACATGAATTAAACTGATAAATAGTTTTCATACCTCGGTGCATTATATGAATATGTTGTTTTGGGAGGGCTATTTAGTATAAAGAGGATGCAGGTTTAGAAAACCCAAGTCCCATAACTACATGCCATGGTTGGATTATCTCTCACTGCTTTGTCGGTTGAACTTTTAGCCTAAGAGGCTCAAATTAGCCGATCCACATAGATATGATATGGTCCTATACACTGGCAAGCTACAGGGACACCCTCCCAATTGTGTTAGCTTTTGGACATCATGAGCTCACAAGGTATATGTCGATTATAAGAAACTCCCCAATTTATACAACTTTTTACGATATGCTCTTAACTTTATTTGATAACTTTAAGTATATTGTTTAAACCTATAATCATGCAAGGCTACTGACATAGGTTCATCTTTATATATGATTGTGGAAGAATGTCGTAAATGGTATTTAGACATGAACTCTAATTGTTTTGTCTTCAGTTCTTTCACTATGTATATGATTTTGGGAACTTTATTTCATTGTCCTCGTTGTGCCATTTTAAAATTATGCTAGTTCCCCTTACTTAATCAGTATAATCCACATACTGACGAATACTTTTTTATGATGTAGATTTCAATGTCCGTACTCAGACTCGTGGCTAGTGAGGTTGCGACAGTTCCTGCTTCCAGTTGATGAGTCCTCTTGGGGGACTTTCTAGATTAGTTGTTAGTCATATTTTGTAGTTTATTCTTTGTTTATTTTGTTTGAGGTAACTGGGGAACATGTTCTTGTAAACTTATTTCCTTCGGTCTAACTTTTAGAAGCTTATTTCACACATTAGTTGTTCCATCATCATGGATTTATTGATTTCCTTATTAAGACTTATTAAGCATATGTTTTAGCTTCCGAAATAATTTAGTATGATATCTCGAGTGAGGTGTAGACTCGGGTTGTGACAATTTCACCCACCCGACTTCAACGCGATGTGCGACAACCTCATCAATTTCTATGTCTCCTTGGATTATGGTTCTAAAATACTTGAAAGTACCTCTTATGTTACTTGTGCATCAATCTGTTGTTAGGTTTTAGCAAGGTTTGAATGAAAAATAAGAATGAATGAGAAATTGGGAAATGTGGGGAAACCAATTTGGAGGGAAAATGAAAAGTCATTTCAAATGGAAAGTCTTTGAAAATGAAAAGTCATTTCACTCATACTGGTAGAAGAAAGGAAAAATGATGTCCTTATAATAGGAAACACTTTATTTAGCTCTTAAAGGGTTAAGAAAAAGGTGTCCCCTCGCGCTATCATTGCCAGCTCGGCCTCGACTTTGGCTTTGGATTCAAATTTGGATTTGAATTTTACAAATGATTTGATTGATAATATTTTTAAGAAAAATTTATTTAATAAATTTCAATAATTAATTTCCTTTTCTTAAAAATTAATTCAGAATGCTAATTAATTAACAGAATTAATTTCACGTAATAGAATTATTTGAAAATTGGCACGTAACGGTGAAGTCTTTCTAAAGGTACCTATTCCTTCTTAATAGACATTATTTTTTCCAAAATACACAACGTTCTGGAAAGACATGTCTGAACAGATGTGTTCACACCATTGTCCGAACTGACGCGTTCCTTGTTGCAATTGGCTATAAATAGAGAGGTTTTTTTTTATATTTCAAACATTGAAAAAAATTCTTTTCTGCATACATTTTCTTACAAATCAAATTATCGATCGACTGAGTCAGTGTGTGCTCTCATTGTTGCTCTTGAGTTCGCTGAAATTATTGAAGTTTGAGGTACCGCTACTTTTTTAATAGTTAATTTATTTTATCTTGGGAATAATTAATCTACAACCTCGGGTACTTGAGGGGATTAAATTTCTTAAGGAAACACAGTGGGTTATGTGGACTAGGATTATTTATTTTCTATCTATGTCATCTTTTTTTATTTCTATTTTTCCTAACCTGGATACAAGAGATAACAAGCTTAAGAAATTTCTTTTGGTTTCTCTATTTGAGGTTTCTGGAGATTAAAATCTTTTTTGGTATTCTACTCTGTTTGAATTTTAAAATTCATTTTATTAACGATTAGAAGAACATAAAAACTTCATCGTTAAATCAAAAACAGGTTGTATAAAGATTTATTCTTTACTGCTAGTATTTCACATACTAAATTGTCTGCCATTTGTGATAGAAAAATGACAAATTCAAGTCAAGTAAATGTTGGAACAGTGAGTGCTGCAATAACATCAGTTGCACACAATCATTCAATTGTTGCCCTTGCACCGGCTGAGAAACCTGCAAAGTTTTATGGAGTTACTTCAAGAGATGGCAGCAGAAGATGTTCTTCTATCTAACTACGCTGAGTCGGCAAAGGTTCATTAGTGAGAACGTTCTTATTATGTCGGATGAAAATCCAAACGAAGAACGATTCTTGGTAACAGAAGCATGGAAGCATTCAGATTTTTTGTGTAAAAACTATTTTGTGAGTAGCCTGTAAGATGATCTATACAATGTGTACAGTAGTGTGAAGACTTCAAAAGAACTCTGAGATGCTTTGGAAAAGAAGTACAAAATAGAGAATGTCAGAATGAAGAAGTTCATTGTGGCAAAGTTTTTGGACTATAAGATGATAGACAGTAAGACTGTTACCATCCAAGTTCAAGAGCTGGATGTCATAATCCATGATCTCCTTGTCAAAGGTATAATTTTATATATTATCTATGTTTAACATATTAAGATTGTCCTTAATACTCATATAATCTTCAATATAGAATTGATTATGAATGATGTTTTTCAAGTGGCGGTCATTATTGAGAAGTTACCTCCATTGTGGAAGGACTTCAAAAACAACTTGAAACATAAACGCAAGGAGATGACTGTTGAAGATCCCATGGTAAGGCTAAGAATCGAAGAGGATAACAAGGCCACAAAAAAGAGGTCACGTGGTAATGCAGCAATATCTGGAGTAAATATTGTTGAAGAAGATCCCACAAAATTAAAGAAAAGAAAGAAAGCATCTTGACCAAAGAGTAATCCTCCTACGAAAAAATTCAATGGAAACTACTTCAATTGTTGCAAATGTGGTCATAGGGCTACTGAATGTTGGGGTCCTAAGAAGGACAATAAGAAGGATCAAGCAAATTTGTCTGAATCCAAAGAAGAGATGGACGATCTTTGTGCAATGCTTTCAGAATGCAACTTGATTGGAAATCCAAGAGAATGGTGGATAGATTCTGGTGCCTCATGTCATGCTTGTGCCAATAAAGAATTATTTGCATCATATACTCCAACGACAGCGGATGAGAAGTTGTTTATGGTGAACTCCGTTGCTGCAAAGGTGGAAGGAACTGGCAAGGTCAACTTAAAAATGACCTCGGGCAAGGTGGTGACTTTGAACATGGTCTTTTATGTTTCAAAATTGCGAAAGAACTTAGTTTCTATACCAGTTCTGACCAAGAACTGATTCAAAGGTGTATTTATTTCTGATAAAGTTGTAGTGAGTAAGAATGAGATGTATGTAGGAAAAGGTCACCTCACTGAGGGCCTCTTCAAACTGAATATAATTGCAGTTGATATGAATAAAGATTCTGCTTCTTTTTACTTGCTTGAGTCAAAATGTTTATGGCATGAACGTTTGGGACACATCTATAACAAAACCTTGCAAAAACTGATTAACTTAAATGTTAAATTTACCTAAGTTTGAGTGCAATAAATCAAAATGCCAAGTCTGCATTGAATCTAAGTATGCTAAGCATCCTTATAAATCTGTTGAAAGGAATTCATACTCCTTAGAATTTATTCAAACTAACATTTTTGACATAAAGTCAACACCATCATGTGGTGGGAAAAAGTATTTCATAACTTTTATTGATGATTGCACTAAATACTGTTATGTCTATTTGCTAAATGGTAAGGATGAAGCAATAGATACATTTAGGCAATATAAAACTAAAGTTGAAAATCAATTGGATAAAAAGATCAAAATGATCAGACGTGATAGAGGTGGGGAATATGAATCTCCATTTGCAGAAATATGTTTGGAAAATGGAATCATCCATCAAATTACTGCTCCTTACTCTCCTCAATCTAATGGAATTACGGAAAGGAAAACCGAACTTTAAAGGAAATGACGAATGCCTTACTTATAAGTTTAGGTTTACCACAAAACTTGTGAGAGAAATCTACCCTTACAGCAAACCGGATACTCAATAGAGTGCCTCACAGCAAGACACATGTTATTCCATATGAGAAATGGAAAGGTAGAAAACCCAACTTGAAATATTTCAAAGTGTGAGGGTGTCTAGCCAAATTCCAGATTCCTTAAACTAAGAGGGTCAAAATAGGACCTAAGACTGTGGATTATGTATTCGTTGGATATGCCACAAACAATAAGGATGTTGATTTTTGGTTCATAAGTCCAAACATCAAGATATTCATGACAATACAGTAATGGAATCAGATAATGTTGAATTGTTTGAACATATCTATCCGTATAAAACTAGACTTGAGTCATCTAGTGGGGGTCTAAACAACCTTGAGAAGAACCAAAAGAAAATGTACTTAATGAAGAGAGTCCAAGGCACAGTAAATGTCAAAGGACAGCTACTTCATTTGGATTTGACTTTGTAACATTCCTTTTTGAAAGTGAGCCTCAAACATTTAAGGAAGGTATGTTGTCTATCGACTCAACCTCTTGGGAAGAGGTTGTCAATAGTGAGATTGAGTCAATCATAAGTAATCATACTTGGGAGTTGGTTGATCTTCCTCAAGGAAACAAACCCTTGGGTTTGTAATGGATTTTCAAAAGGAAGATGAAAGATGATGGAACTATTAACATATATAAAGCAAGACTTGTTGTTAAAGTCTTTAGATAGAAAGAAGGTCTTGATTATTTTGGCACATACTCGCCAGTGACTAGGAATACATCAATTCGGATGTTAATTGTTCTAGCTGTAGTATACGGTCTTGAAATCCATCAAATGGATGTGTAAACCTCCTTTTTAAATAGAGATCTAGAGGAAGAGATTTACATGGAACAACATGAGGGCATCGTAGTTCCTGATAAAGAGAAGAAAGTGTGTAAACTTGTTAAGTCGCTCTATGGACTAAAACAAGCATCGAAACAATGGCATGCAAAGTTTGATCAAACCATATTGGTAAATGGATTTAAGATAAATGACTGTGATAAATGTGTCTACATGAAAGACGTTCCAAATTAGGAGGTCATCGTATACCTTTATGTGGATGACATGTTGATAATGAGCAAGGACATTGCTAATGTAAAAGATACTAAGTGTACGCTCGCTAGTAAGTTTGATATGAAAGATCTAGGAGTTGCCGATTTGATATTGGGAATTAAGATTCATAAAACTCCTCACGGTCTAGCATTGTCTCAATCTCATTATATTCGAAAGGTACTTGAAAAGTTCAAGTACTTGAATTTGAAAAGGGAAAAGACCCAAATTTATGTGAACCTTGATCTTGCTAAGAAAAAAGGTGAAAGTCAGTCTCAATTGGATTATGCCAGAGTATTGGGAAGCTTGATGTAAGTCATGAACTGTACACGACCAGAAAAATCCTACGCTATAAGTAAACTGATCTGATACACAAGTAATTCCAATAAAAATCATTGGATGTCAATGAAGAGGGTTTTGGATACTTAGATGACACTATAAACTATGCTTTGCATTACAACAAATATCCAGCAGTTGTTGAAGGATATAGCAATGTAAATTGGATTACTGGGTCAACTAAAATGAAATCCACGAGTGGATATGTTTTAACTATTGGTGGAGGAGCAATATCTTGGAAATCATCCAAACAAACATGATTAGCTCGCTCAACAATGGAGTCTTAATTCATATCCTTAGACAAGGCAGGTGAAGAAGCTGAATAGCTCCAGAATTTCTTACAAGATATTATATTTTGGCCCAAACCAAAGGCCCCTATATGCATACATTGTGATAGTCAAGTTGCAATATGAAGGGCTGGAAGCGTTATGTATAACGGCAAGTCTCGTCACATACGACGAAGACACAACTCTGTTAGATAATTACTCTCTAGTGGAATTATTACAATTGACTGTGTAATGTCAAAGGATAATGTGTCAGATCCACTTACAAAAGGCCTAACTAGAGAGGGAGTTGACAGATCATCAACGGGAATCGGACTATGGCCGAGAACAAGACATTATGGCGGTAACTCTACCTAGAAGACTGGAGATCCCAACATCTAGGTTAAAAGAGATCAAACAAAGTCATATATGACGGTTCAACATTGTTAAAAAAATATTTTATGGTCCGTTCTCATGATGAAACAATGTTCAGTAATCACGATAAAAGGCATAAGGACTTCTTAATGATTTCCAAGTTTGATACATGGTATATATAAAATAGTGTATCTACGGGATAACACATTTAGAAACTACCTATGTAAGTGTGAAGTGTAAGCCACTTCAAGAAGAATTTGGTAAGACCAGTTCTCTAAGAACTTATTAACCATGACGTGTTCATGGCTGAAACGAATAAAACAATGAGAACCAAAAGCAGTTCAAGGGTTGATTGTGTGACTTATGTTGTCTAGGTATACACCAATGCTCGATGGTTCAAAGATATCAAATCTACCGATTGACCGAGTAAATCCGATATACCTTCACTACGGAAAGTTCAAAGTTAAACCTACTTATCTAGATGCGATTAACCCTTACTTACGAGACACACAAGTTATTCATGCATATATTTTAACAATACCCATTTCCCATTCATGTGGGAGATTGTTGGGTTTTAGAAAAGTGTGAATGGGAATTAAGAATGAATGAAAAATTGGGAAATGTGGGGGAACCAATTTTGAGGGGAAATGAAAAGTCATTTCAAACGGAAAGTCTTTGAAAATGAAAAGTCATTTCTCTCATATTGTTTGAACAAAGGAAAAATGTTGTTCTTATATTAGGAAACACTTCATTTAGCCCTTAAAGGGTTAAGAAAAAGGTGCCCACTCGCGCCGTCATCGTTGCTCACTCGGCCTCGACTTCGGCTTTGGCTTTGGATTTGGATGGATTCGGATTCAGATTCAGATTTGGATTTAGATTTGGCAAATAATGTGATTGATTGATAATATTTTTAGGCAAAATTTATTTAATCAATCTCATTAATTAATTTCCTTTTTATTAAAAATTAATTCAGAATGTAAATTAATAAACAGAATTAATTTCACGTATCAGAATTATTTGAAAATTTGTGTGTAACGGTAAACTCATTCTGAAGGGACTTGTTCCTTCCAAATAGACATTATCTTGGCCAATGATGTGATTGATAATATTTTTAGGCAAAATTTATTTAATCGATCTCATTAATTAATTTTCTTTTTCTTGTAAATTAATTCATAATGTTAATTAATTTTGCGTAACAGGATTTTTTGAAAATTCTCGTGTAACGGTAAAGTCATTTTGAAGTAACCTGTTCCTTCCGAATATACATTATTTTTCCCAAAACACACAACATTCTGGTAAGACATGTCTGAACAGATGCATTCACACCATTGTCCGAGCAAACTCATTCCTTGCTGCAATTGGCAATGAATAGAGAGGTTTATCTTATTTTTCAAACACTAATTTTTTCTCTTATGCATACATTTTCTTACAAATCAAATTGTCGATCGACTGAGTCTGTGTGTGATCTCGTTGTTGTTCTTGAGTTCGCTGAAATTATTTAAGTTTTAGGTATCGTTACTTCTCTAATAGTTAATCTGTTTTATCTTGGGAGTAATTAATCTACAACCTTGGGTACTTGAGGGGATTAAATTTCTTAAGAAAATATAGTGGGTTTTGTGGACTCGGATTATTTATTTTGTCTATTTCATCTTTTTCTGTTTCTATTTTTCCTAACCTGAATACAAGAGATAACAACTTATCACGACCCGAGGTTACCCCCTAGATGTAACATAGTGTAGTTGACCCCGAAGGGGTCGCATACCAACCCTTAGCATAATCATACACATAATGTCATAAGAAATAATGCGGAAATTAAAACTTTTTCTTCAACAAACGAAGTCATTTTTCTTCAAAATAGAAAGGAGTCTAAACATTGTCTCATTGGCCATCTATACAATCGAATACTTAGACATATAGGGATACAACCCTTACATAGTTCTAAAATAAAACTAATAAAAGAAATTACTAAGATATCTACTAAGTAAGTTGTTGGTCCCCGAACTTGAGGACTCATCAACTGGCTTGGAGGATCACCTATTCCAAGCCCTTTGAACCAAAACTACCATCTCCATGAACCAACCTCCTACATTGTAGAAAACATAGAAATATGGGTTAGCACACAAATGTACCAAGTATGGTAGCCATGCACAAAACCATTAAAACATGCATGAAAAGGGACATTTCATTTGAAATCATGCTTTATCCCATTTTTGAACATCATCTTTGAAATAGTTGGAGAATGCAACCAATAAGGTAACTCATAGACATTTCATTATAACCTGAGAAATATCATTATAACAACAAGCATAGTCTCCAATATCAACATAATACACATCCCAATCTTCACAATACATAGCCTCCAATTATACAAGAATACACAGTTAAATGCCAAGACCATCACATCATGAAGTAATCATCACATAAGCAACCTCTAAAACACACTTGTGCAATGTATGGTAACTAACATGTATTTACAATGTACAACACAAATCCAATATCACATTCATACTCATTTTGATGGTAAATCCATTACCTTAGTAACCTCTAGGAAATACTTGTCCAATATGGGGTTAGTATCCCATAATACCAACCCTACTAAGTACTCATTTGAAGCTACCTTAGTGATGCATTATATCTTTAAACTTCATTATATGCAATATTCACAAATTAAGTAAATAGTCATGTACATTACTCGAATACAAGGAAAGTCATGCATAACAACTATCCATTCAATATACATACATGCATTTGAATCTCATCATAAAGCAAAGGAACCATTCCATGACATCCTACTAAGTCTACTTGTGCAATGTGGAAGTGAAGATGCATACCCCACTCCTACTAAGTAAACTCACCAAGAAGTCATAGTATAGTTCATGTCTCATTCATTAACTTCATTATTATAGGGAAAAGTTGCCATAACCGACATAGACCATGTGAGCTACATGGAATCCGGTGTCATATAACCCTACACCGAAAGAAGGCGTTCTTACTTGCCGAAGGTAGAACTGATTATATTTAGCTTCTAAGTGGATCCACTAGCTAAGTCCTATGTTTGGCACATAGTTATGGGATAGGGAGATGCTACTAGAAACCCAATCTATTGCATTAGCGGAGGAGCTTCCATCTCATGAGTTTACTATAGATGACCCAACCTATTGTATTAGCGGAGGGTCCTTTTCCTCATCATCCATATCCACTCAGTACTAGGCATTATTTCCAAATTATACATAATCAGTATGGAATTGTATCTACATGTGTGAAGGCATACTTTACCCTTCATTCAATAAAACTCACTAAATAGCTCATAGATTCATTTAAAGGTGAGAACTAACTTTGAACCTTAGAATCATCATTAGTATATGAGTATAACTTTCACAGTAAGATTATGTGTTCTCATGAGAATGGACTTTCAATCAACACAATATGATCATCATGGTCATGTACATTTCATGCATAATAATGAGTAAAGGTGCATATGAGAACTATACTTTTAATTAATACCATTGATACATCATATTCATGTTTATGCATGGAGTGTGTGTGTGTGCATGATTGTCCTCACAATGGCACAACAACAACAACATTATCATCATAGACACCTCCCTTCTCAAGGGGATCACAACATGTACATAATATCCCAATTCATGCACAACTCATATATATTGCATTTAAGGATCTTAGACCATGTAAATCAACATATCTAATATTCATTATAATAGACATGGATACATTCGTCATAGCAACACCATCATGATCATTACATAACATTCGTATTCATATTGCATCATACTTAGTCATATCTAGGGTTGTAGGGGAGAGGGACCTTATCTCAACACTACAATACATATGGCAAGTAAGCACCTACACCATAAGTGGATCAATAATTAATAATTATAATACTTGACAAGTAAACACCCCCACCATAAGTGGATCAATCCATTCATATATAATAACTTCACATAACATACCTTCATAGATTACCCTTCAAGACCAAGAGTCGAGATCAAGTCTAACATCTTAGATTTGGCATAATTGATAGAAGAACATCATGATCCAACAGCATAACCAATATGATCATTTTCAAGGTAATTCATATCTACAAGATTCTATCATATTCCATTCATGTATAGGTGATCTAAACTAAGGCCATTCATCAAGAAATTCATCAATCCTAGAAGATCACATCTAACCCCTCAATTTGCCTCTTTCATGATATAACCCTAGACCAAGTCAATTTCATCTTAGATTCATAAGGTAATCAAGAATACATGTAAAACTATACTTATATCATGTAATTACATCATAAAAAACTCTAATTCAATCAATTGAATCAACTTCCAACAACATTCATTGTGTAGAGAAAAGACATAGCTAGGGTTGGGGGAAAACTCATGGATTCTTTAGATTTGAAGTTAAAACCATATAAAATCAGTAGTATTACCAATAATAAACATAGTTAAATCTTTAACAACAACTTAGAAAGGAATCCATGGGGTTGAGTTGAAACCCTAGCTTTTGAAGATTTCTAGAATTGAATTAAAAGCTTTTGAGAGGGCTCCATGGGTGATAGCTACCCATGGATGAAAACCACCATACCTTAGGTGTAGAAACCCACGAAAATCCTAAGTTAAAGCCTCCATCTTCAAGCCCCTAGGTTGGTTTCTTCATTGGTCTTCAATGGTGTTCTTGGAGAGAAGACTTTGGGAGAGAAAAGGAACTGGGTTTTGATTGGGGGGTCTTTAGCTGAAGTGGATTAATGAATTAGTTTAGGGTCCTATAAGTTTATGTAGGTCATTAATTAAACACCTAACCGACCTCCCTTAACCTCCACTTAATTAACTAATCAATTAACTAACCCCTAACTCGAAACAAAACTGCCAACACATAGCCCAACCTACGGACAGCCTTCCACGGACCATAGACCAATCTACTGGCCGTGGTTCGCTTCCGTGGTTTGGGACTGTGGCTCTAAATGCTGCAGTCCCAAGGAGAAACTAAGTATGGACTCACGAGGTCCATCCACAGACCGTGGTATGGTCTACGGGGCGTGGTTTGCCTCGGTAGATCACCACCAAAAGAAACAGACCATGCTGTCCAGGCAGCTTTGGGGAACTGTTTTGGGTTCCTCCTCAAGGACCCCTCGAGTGGTCTTAGGGGAGTCGTACCCGGACGTTTAACTCCTAAACATGATTTTCTGAGTATGGGAGTCACTTCTACAAGTTTTCACCCTCATACAACACTCCAAACATCAACGACAAGACCCATAGAACTCACTAATTCAAATGACTAGTTTCCGGACGTTATTGTCATTTCTTGACGTTTGACCTCAAATCTCCTCAAACTAAACTTGAAAAGCCAAATTACATTATTTAATCAAGTTTACAACTTCAACTCACATGTGAGGCTCTAGTTTTACCCACTAGATTACCTCAAGCTTCCGTTAGGTCTTACTAGTTTCTACGCGGTGTTACAGAACTCCACTTTATCCTTTGTCTCAGGCATTACATCATTAAACTTGGACTCCAGATTCTTTGTTTTAGTCCTGCTCAACCAAAAACTTGTAGACTCTAAGGCATGTCACCAAATTTCCAGTTTTTCATTAACCACACTACGTGTCTCTTCAATCAGTACTATATCATCTACGAATAGCATACATCATGGCACCATCCCTTAGACATATCATATCAATTCATCCATCACTACATCAAATATGTACTCAGAAAATATTTTGAATAACCTCTCACTATTCTAACATGAGTCTTGGTTCCGTTGTACATTTCCTTAATTTTCATGATATAAGCCACAATTACATCTCTAGATTCCAAACATCTCCAAAGGACCTCCTTAGGGACTTTATCACACACATTTTTTAGGCTAATGGATATCATATGTAAATATCGCTTCATGTTTCTATACTTGTCATGACCCAGGGTACCCCCTAGATGTAACAAGGCGTACAAGACTTCGAGAAGTCTCATACAAGCCCCTTAGTATATCATATCATGAGATAATAGAAAATGGTGCTGAAATTTAAAATATTTTCAAGAATATCAAAGCCTTTCATAAAACGAAGCGAAAGTCTTTAACACTTGTCTCAAACCATCTAATACTTGAAAGACTTGGGGACACAGCCCATACAATAGATCCAAACATAAAATGAAAGACATAAAGGAAAATGGTGGTAAAATCCTTGAATTATATGAGGACTCACCAAATCTTCACTTGCTTGCTCTACTAAGATCCTATCCACGAGGATGGTAGTCGATATCGTCGGACCCTACATTTAATAAGAATGTAGGCAAGAGTATGTGTTAGTACAAAAATGTACTAAATATGATGGCTAGCAAAAATCATCGACATAAGCATAAGATAGGCATTATTCAACATAAGACATATACCATAATCATAAGAGATAATCAACATAAGTCATAAGCATATTAAATGCACATAAATCAACATACTAAAAGAGTAACACTTCTCAAGTAACCTCAACTTGTTCTTACTTAATATATAGGTCATCCACCTATATTCATACATGTCAAGGAAAGCAACTCAATTAATAATCCAAGCTAAGCTATCATCATACAATCAATATCATATAGAAACATACTTACAATACTTCTTTGAAGTAATCTTGTTTCATCATAACTATGTGTAACACCCGAAAAACTAGTAGGTGAAACTGGATCCTTACGTAAGAGTTTTAGAGTTTGATGTGAGGGTTAGAATCGTAAAATGGATTCCCATACTTAAATAAGGGCTTTAGGGTTAAAGTCAAGGTACAACTCCCCAAGGACCAACCAAAGGGTTAGAATCGTAAAATGGATTCCCATACTTAAAATGCGTATGCCGGAATTTGTATTATAATTGGGAAATTATAAGTGACGTTGTGTAGAAATAAATGAGAAATGACTATACAATCTGTTGATCAAAAGTCCTCAACAATAATTCAGCAAGAAACTTTTTCTGGGTATTGTGAAATTTGAGAGAGGGAACCGTAACAGCAGATCATGTCACGTACAAGAGAAGCAAAATAATCTTGAAAGAGCATTTTGATGGTAAACTATAACAATCTCATATAAAAAAGCACAATAAATGCAAGAACAAAAAAAATGAATGAAGAAATCTTTGGATTGCATTGTAAAAAGATACCATGGGGAGGGGTCTGTTAGTTTTCTTAACCCCAAGTAATTCCCTATGTATGCAATTTCCAGGTAAAGTCTCATTAAATAAATCTCATCTAAATTTGTAGAACAAAACTCCAAAGTAATTATTTATCTTTAAGAAGTCCAAAATGAATATCTCCAATCAACACTTGCTTCAACTCACTCAAGATCAGAAAGGTCTTTTCAAGGCTTGTAATGGGGCTGAGTGCAAAGATATGGTCATTTAGGCTCAATGGATGTAGTCCTCATGAAATGTGGTGTGAACAAAACTTCCTTTCCTTTTCTTCATCATTCTTATTCGTGCTCACAAGTCATCCCATTATTCACTTTACATGGATTGTTGGGAACCCCATTTCTTTTTGCATTTTTACACTTTATTCCACAACATTTTCTTTTTCATTTCTTTTTCATTCTTTTCTTCTTTTTCTCTCTTTTTTTTGTATGGAGGGGTTCCATTTTTTTCAACACATGGGCAAAAGGGTCTTTTGTGCATTTTCTTGATTCACCTTTTCTTTTTACCACACCCCCAACTTAGGCTTTTGGACTAAGTTGGCTATTCAAACAGACCACAAATCATAAGGATTATGGGTAATGGATCAAGAAAGGTTATGTTTTCATCAAGTTTCTTCCAAGAAAAGGTTAAGGCTCAAAGGGTGTTCAAAACAGGTTCACACACTCACAAGGTAGGCCATAAAAAGAGGTATAATGTCAAATTGTTTCACACTCTTTAAAGTTGCCTAAGATCATCTCAAGAGTTCACATCACTTAGTCAATCCGACCAACGGGGCAAATTCTAGGTGTCATCACACATGGTTCATGGTAAGCTCATCACACAAGGCATTGACACCAAAGTCAAACAAGACTCCACACTTTCGCTAGTATGCAATGTTCATCACAAGAGACTCAATTTGATACTTGGCTAGTCACAACGAGATGCAAAGAGTTTACAAATTGACTATGCAACTTAATTTGGCCTCATCGTAGCCGCACATTCATTTTTGTTCAATTATGAGCACTATTCAAGTCATCGGTATTGATCAAAACCGATACTCAAATTGGCAAAAGAACAGCCACATTCAGCACAAACAAGAGGTGGCAAATTTTTTGGAAGGGTCAAAAATCATTTACAATTAAAAACAAGGAGCCACAAGCTCACCCATCCACAAAAGCAGTGTAAAAACACAATTTTAGCTCAAAACCCAAATATATAAATAAAACATCAATATTCACAAAAGGTGTGCCTCACCCCACCACAAATAAAGTCATATGTCCTCAAATACAAACAAAAATATCCAAAAGTTAAAATAAAGTAAGATAGAGAGGGAGGTAAAGAGGGGATCATGTCTACAAAGTTGCTCCATCTGTCTGGGCATCAGTGCCCGGTGCATCAGTTTGGACTTGGGCATCAGTTCCCAAAGTCATCTCAAAAGGAACAGTAGTTGCACTAGGAGCAGCCAATGGAGTATCTACTAAGGAAGCCTACACAACAACATCTACCATGGCCTCTTCACTCTCAGTCAGGACCTCATATGAAGATTCCTCAGCCACCTCAAGCAATTCCTCATCAGTCTCTGCCTCAGATTCTGGATCAATTGTCTGCTCAACTCTAACCTCATCTCCGGTGGTAGCCGGAGGCATATCTGGCCCATCTGGGATCTCCATTGTCCCAAAGATCATGGACATGTCAGTGGACTTCAGCTAATCCACATCGCTCCGCAACACAGCTATAACAGCCTTTAAGGTTGTCACCTCCTCGGTGGCCTCTTGGCTACTCTCGCACACCGCTATCCTTACCACAAGGACATCAATGGAAGCGCTCAATGGTGTCACAGCATCATCCAGGGTAGTCTGAATCATGCCCGTAATGGACGCCTTGAGTCTGGCAGCCCGACAATCAGCAGAATGGGAAATCTTCCCCATCCGGAGTAATGAAGCCTGATCAAAGTCCGAGAGACAGCAACAACAGCAGGTCTAGGAGGTAGTGCAGCAGCAGAAGAACCTGGAGTGTCAGAAGGAGTAGCAGTAGAGGTACCTGAAGGCTCAGGAGGGGCCGGAGTAGGCAAAGATGCCTCTGCAGGTAGTGTGTCCACAACTGGGGAACAGTCCACCGGTGTTGCCTTCTTCATCTCCGCCTGATCCTTTAAGCATTTAGCCTCGATCCTCTGTATATCTGTAGAGGATGTGGGAATCACTTCCATATCCTTCTTTGCGCCTTTAGGAACTCAAGCCCTTCTGCATAGCTTGGTGATCAGCACCGAAAAGGGGAGGGAGGTATGGCGTTGTTCGGCCCTCATGGCCATCTCCTGTACAACGATCATACCCAAATTTATTCATTCCCGTGCAATAATCGCGCCAAGACAAGCTGCCTTAGAGTGGCGAAGGACGGACTCATTCTGGGATGGTATCACAGTACTACTGATAAAGCAAAATCAGTACCTCGCAGCTAATGTAGGTCCCTTTTTACTATCGGGACCCCTGTCTCTAACCACCTTGGAGTGCCATCACAGATAAGAGGAGCTAGCCAACTTTTTATTCCCTCAAATGACTTAGTTTTCATCTTGTACTGGTGAGGGTCTGCAATGTTGTTCGTGCACTCCAAGACCACATTTATAGTAGTGTTGTCACACAACACTTTTTTGCCCCGGACTACAACATAGTCGACTGGTTTGAATGCAGTTGCTTGCTTCTTTCTTTGTGGAATCAGGGCACTGTATGCACTGTAGAATTCCCTAACCCAGCTTGGAATATACGGGACACGGGACTTTGTGAAGATCTGGAACTTATGAGACTTCAGACATCTCATAATCTCAGGGTACCTATCAATCACCCCATCCGTGGATAGATGATTTTCCCCAATGATCGTCCTAAGCCCCTCAGTCTGTAATCTGTTCCTCGACTTGGGAGGAGGACCCTGCACAGGAGGAGCTATGACTACAGCCTACTCTGGAGCTGGAGGAGGAGGAGTAGTAGGCTGAGGATTTATGATCCTAGATGGATCATACATCTTTTTGGAGAGCATATCTGCCCTCTGTGCTGCTATTTGTTCATCATCATCAGAAGCAACGAACTGCTGCTCCTGGTGCTCACTCTCACTTTCAGAAGTAGTGAGGTAGGTGACATATATGCCGTCACTATCGAAACTGACCTCTAGTGATGCAGGTGTCTTCTCTTTGTCTTTGCCTTTCCCACCAGTTGTGGGAAGTTTTGTGGCCTTGCCCCTGGATGCAGTTGCATCCTCATTGAGTGCAATCCCATTTGCTTTCTTTCGGGGTGGAATGTTTCTTCCTGCAACTTTAGGTCTGGCTATGTCTGCAAAACATCGGGAAAAATTTAGAAATAACTAAATCAAATTCACAGAGAAACAGTTGCAAACAAACTCGCCGATCTAGTCGGCGAGTCTCCGAATCACTTTGGCGAACCAGATCGGGATCGCCGAAAGGATTGGCTCTAAATTTTTAGCAAGTCGGTGATGGCAAAGTCCTTTCGGCGAATCACCGATAGCTTCAGCGAATAGCCGAAAGTTACAGTGCAAAAAGGGCTTAGGGGTGCACACAAAGGGCGATCAAAAAGTCTTTCGGCGAGTCATCGAGTGCCTTCGGCGACCTCAGGCTTCTCTCCAAAATTTACAGAGCCCAACAACATATTAAGCATGAAATTAAAGGCGAGATGGGGAACTTCGGTGAACCGTTGAGTGGTTCGGCGAGCTCAACCCAGCTAACCAAACGACCCAGCGTGCCTACTTTTAACCCAACTTCTCGAATTCAACCCCGTCAAAGCATGCATAACTCAAATAAACACTAGACCCATAGCACCCATTACCCCGGGATACTCAGACTTCTCCCGGTTTTGCCAAATTTGGCCAATTGATGACTTTTGCCCTTAAGAATGACATCATCCATTCTGTCATTGAGTAAATTACGTCATTTGGCACAAATACGGGCTACTCAGACTTCACCCAACTAACTTAAACCACATGCAAGCACAACCCCACAAAATCTAATTCATTTTAAGGCACAACATTACGGGAATCTAATATTAAAGGCAATTCATGCAAGATTATCAAATCAGAACAGGCAACTGAACATATTAATCCTATCATAGAGGCCCAGCACATGACAACAAGATAAGATCATTTGCATAATAGTACAAAATTGTTAAAAATGAACTTGGGGTTCGGAAAACCAACCTTTAATGTCGAATAATCAAGACTGAAATGCTAGGCAGCAAAGAAATCCCAATCCAAGCACAAATCAATGACTAAAATACTACTAGAAATGCAAAAATTTAGAAACCAAAGTGCGGGTGTGAGTTTGTGAAGTTTGAAAGTGAGGGAAAGAGAAGGATTTGAAAGTTTAAACCTTTGGCCTTTTAAAAACCATCCAGTTCTCGCCCATTCAGCGATATTAGTCGTGCTCGCTGAACCACTCGGCGAAACGCCGAGTGGTCACTTACCTAGCCGAGTTTTATAGGACCTTCAGTTGATTTAGGAGTCCAAACGGCGGTATATATCATGATCACCGACATGGTCGGTGACTCGCCAATAATTTCCTGGGCCCGCCGAGTTTTACAGACTCCAATGTAAAATTTTCTTGAGTCCAACGACAGTCTGGGTCGGGGTCTCCGACCTCTTTGGCGATGCGTCAACTGGACCTTTGGCTCTCCAATTTGCACTTTTCACACTTTGTCCTGCACATTCAACACACAATTATTACAAACTTAAAAAGAAAGAAAATAAAACTTGGGGTGCCTCCCAAGCAGTGCCTTAGTTAATGTCGTGGCACGACGCAAGTCCACCTTCAAACCTCATTCTTAGGGTTGACCATAGTGTCACTAGGCAACACCCCTTGCTATCTCAGGTTTAGAGGAGACGAGATATGACCCATTTGGGTCTTCAACTTCTTGATCGATACTGAATGGGAGGTGACTGTCTGGCTAAGGGTCGACACATATTCTTTCATTTCCTTTAAAATCTTGTCCGACCCTTAACTTTGGTAAGGATACGAGAAAGCATATCGTCAGACCAACCACCTTCTGAATCCTTTGGCTTTTGGCGCTTGTGGGGAGACACATACCTATCCTTCTCCCTATCCTTCCAATTTAGATTACTGTCCCTCCATTCACGATCTCGATCTTTCCAATCTTCATCCCTACTCCAACCTTGGTTACCACCCTGCCTCGGGTAGTTTGAATGATAAGCACCACTTTGGTTGGATAGGAAGTTCACCTCTTCATTATACAAGGCCTCAAACTTGGAATCATCCGAATTAATGCACCCGACACCCACGGCATTGACACTTCGAGCACCAACTCCCATGACATTTTTAGACAAAATGTCAAGTTGTGTCATGATCTTGGCCATGTTCTGGTCCCTCTCTTGGTCCTTCTCCATCTGTTCCTTAGTCAACTTGAACGTGAGAGGGGAGACCTGGTCTTCACGGGTATACCACACCCTGTTTATGGTAGTCATGACATCCAAGAGTTGAGCCGCTATCACATAAGGTTGCTACATCAAGCCTCCCGGAGAAAGTTGGTCAGCAACACCCTTATTTACCAAGTCAAGACTCCGACAAAAATACTGCAGCAACACATTATCAGGCAAGCCATGGGTTGGGCATTAAAGCACCAACTTCTTGAATCGAAGCCAAGTTTCATAAATTGGCTCGCCTTCAAGACGCTTGAAGCTCTGAATGCTATCTTGAAGAGTCATCATCTTCGAGGGAGGGAAAAATCGCAGTTGAAATACGATGACCAACTCCTCCCAAGAAGTGATTGATTCACGTGGCAATTTAGCCAGTCACTTACATGCCTCCCCCATCAAAGAGAACGGGAATAACCTCAACCGGACCGACTTTTGAGAGATGTTCTTGAAGGAGAACCGTCCGCATACATCAACGAAGTTTCTAAGATGTTCATGAGAATCCTCATGAGCCAAACCACTTAAAAGCCCCTTTAGTTGCAAAAAATGCAACATAGTACTCGTGATGTGGAACACCACATTCCTTTCGGCCGGACCCAAGCGAATGGCACCAATACCTCCCATGAGATGGGGTCATTAGCATAAGGCTCGTTGACATTGTTGAGGTTTCCGATGTCATCTTGATGGCCTACTTGGCTACCATTGCTGCCATTAACACTCATACTTCCTGTTTTAACACACAAACAACCAAAACAAAACTAAAATTAAGTAAGTAGTATTATAACTAACAAGAACAAAAATTAACTTAACTAAAAATTCTCAAGTAACACCACTCCCCGATAGCGGTGCCATTTTGATAAACGCTATCAAAGATTTTTCATCCAATACTAAGCATCAGTGATTGTTCAATAGTAATATAACCCAACTAGTGAGTTATGGTCGAGTCCCAAGGGAGTGGTTTGTACTCAAGAATCAATATAAAAGCATAAATATGCTCAAGTCAATCATTGCTAAAAAACATTGATGAAGAAAAACATAATTCAAGTTTGGGGTGACAAAAGTGTCAAATATCAAAGGGGGTTTTGTATTCAATTATCAACTAAAACAGCAAATAACACAAAAATATGAATATGGAGATGGGATTCTTGGAATGTGATAAGATTATGGGCCAAGGTAAACAACCGGGTAATTGGAATTAATAGTAAACAGCTGCAAATCAGTGAATAAGCTAGAGTTTAGTGGGAATAAACTTTCTCTCGAACAATTTACCCCGAATCAAATTGGTTTCTCTTGAACACCAATAAGCGGCAATGAACCGCATCCTTTGCTTTAGTCCATTCACTATCTCGAGCTGAATATGTGGAAAAGGGTTTAGGATTTACTCTCTCGAGCTGAACCCATGACAACCCAATACCCACAGACCATCGATTCAGTAATTTTGGTTTTAAAACATCTCTCTCGAGAAAGCCAAAAACATGAAATTAAGATTGTATTTGCAACTACAACCCATTAATTCAACCACAAGTACTGAACTAAATCACTTTTAAACAGTAAATAAACTATCAAATAACAATACCCAGTAGTTAAATCAACCCATAATCACATAATCACACCCCAAGAATTGGGGTTTTAGCTAGACATAATAAAAAGGTAAAAATCGTTACCAAGTTGTGTTTCCATCAACTGGGTAGGATCGATATAGTCTTTACAAAGGTCTAAGATAAAGAATCTTCAACACCCACTTCCAATTTCTTAGAAATGGAAATCTTCAAATCTAAGGAAACATTGTATCCTTATTCATTTCTAAGCTCTAGACTTCAAAAACAGAATAATAATAATATTATTCAACAAAATATCAGCTATTAAGCTAAAAATTTAAACAAGTATTTATAGTTTTCAAAAAGCGTGTTATGAAGGACCATTCGGTGCAGTTAGTCAGGATCGCCGATCCACTCGGCGATCCTCCCTTTGGTCATTTTCATCTCCATTTTTCTTTTTCCTTAAGCATTCTTGAGGTTCTGTACTTTGGGTGATATGGCACTACATCGCGGAACCATTTGATGATTCACTGACTGCTCTTTCTTCTCGCCGACTAGATTTTCTCCGCTTGGCACTCTGGAACATTAGGCGAGACCCTGTCTATTCAGCGACTCACCTAATGGATTAGGCGATCCTCAGGCTTTGTTTTTTTCATTCTTTCAGCTACCTTATTCCTTTTTACTCAATAGTGTCCATGCTTTGGTCCTCAATCCAAATACATAAAATTCAAGGATTTACATCAGTTATTGGCACAAAATATACATTTGAGGACACTAAATCTATTAAAATAAAGCCCTAAATGAGTCCAAATCATTGTCTCATCACGCCTACAACTTCTTAAAAGTGCTATCTTACCCTTTTTCAGATTCAGGGTGTTACAATTTTGTTGGTTATTTAAAAAGGTTTGTGGATGAGTTTTCTTTGATTGCCTTTCCGTTGACGACATTGATCCAAAATAAGGTTAAGTTTTATGGTTGGAAGCGTGTGAGAAGAGTTTCCAATAATTGAAAAATAGACTTACTTGTTTTGGTATTAACTCTACTAGAAAGGCCAGATGGATTTGTTGTTTATTGATATGCATCATAGATTATACTAGGGTGTGTTCTTATGCAAAATGGGAAGGTTATTGTGTATGCTTCATGGCAACTTAAAATTTATGAAAAGAACTATCCTACCCATGGTTTGGAACTAGCGGCAGTTGTGTTTGCCTGAAAGATTTGGAGGCATTACCTATACGATGTTCATGTGGATGTCTTTACCGACCACAAGAATTTGCAATATGTGTTCGAGCAAAGGGATTTAAATCTTCACCAAAGGAGGTGGCTCGAGTTGCTAATGGATTACGACATGAGTGCTCTTTATTCGCCAATAAGTCAAATGTGGGGGCGGACGCTCTTAGTCGACTATCAATGGGTAGTGTCACTAATTTTGAAGGTGATAAGAAGGATTTGGTTCATGATGTTCATAGATATGACCGATTGGGTGTTCGGTTGGTTTATTCTAATGAAGGTAGTATCATTGTTCATAATGGTTCAGAATCGTCGTTTGTGTCAGATGTGAAAGCCAAGCAAGGCCTTGATTGAATTTTGGTTGAATTGAAGGAAATGGTATTAAAAAAGTTTGTTGAGTCTTTCTCCCAAGGGGGAGATGATGTGCTTTGATATCAAGGTCGGTTATGTGTTCCCAACGCCAATGACTTGAAGGGGAAAATCTTATCAGAAGCCCATAGTTCTCAATATTCCATGAACCTGGGAGCCACCAAGATATACCATGATTTACATGAGATTTATTACTGGAATGGGATGAAGAAGGATATTGTGGAATTTGTGGCTAAGTGTCTAAATTTTCAATCAGTGAAAGTTAAGCATCAAAAGCTGAGAGACTTATCCCAAGATATTAGTATTCCTACTTAGGAGTGGGAATATTTAAATATGGATTTTATTGTTGGTTTACCTTGCACCCAGACAACATGACTCGATTTAGGTTATTGTAGATCGTATGACGAAGTTGGCTCATTTCATTCCCATCAAGGTTTCTTATTCGGTAAAAGACTATACTAAGTTGTATCTAAGGGAGATGGTTAGGTTGTATGGAGTACCTCTATCCATTATCTTCAATGATGGTACCCAATTTACTTCTCAGTTTTGGAAATCTTTCCAAAATGGTCTTGGTACTTGTGTTAAGCTTAGTGTAGCATTTCATCTCCAAACCGATGGGCAAGCATAGCGTACTACCCAAACTTTGAAAGATATGTTGAGAGCTTATGTGATTGATTTCAAGGGTAATTGGGATGATTATTTGCCTTTGACGGAGTTTGCTTACGATAATAACTATAATTCAATTACTGATATGACTCCATTTGAGGCTCTTTATGGGTGGAGGTGTAGATCTCCTATAGGTTGGTTTGAAATTGTTGAGGTTGCTTTGATAGGTCCTAAATTGGAACATGAGGCAATGGAGAAAGTTCGGCTTATTAGATAAAGGTTGAAAAGGGCTCAATGTTGATAAAGTCTTATGCTCATTTTAGAAGGAGAGATCTTAAATTTTCTATAAGTGATTAGGTCTACTTGAAAATTTCACCCACGAAGGGTGTGATGAGATTTGGGAAGAAAGGTAAGTTTAGTCTCCGTTATGTGCGCCCATATTAGATTGTGAGACGTATTTGTAAGGTTGCTTATGAACTTTATTTGCCTAATGACTTAGCATCGGTACATCCCATTTTCCATGTCTCTTTGCTGAAAAAATGTGTTCGTGATCCGACAAGCATTATGCCATTGGAGAGTCTTGGTATAAGGGAATGTCTTTCTTATGAAGAAGCAAGTTAAGAAGTTGAGAAATAAGGAAGTTGCATTCGTGAAAGTCTAATGGAGGAATCAAAGAGTGGAGGAACCAAGCCCATCTATATTCCTCCTTATCGTATAGCTCCAGCTGAGTTGAAGGAATTAAAGGATCAGTTGCAGGATTTGTTGAGAAAGGGTTAATTCGCCTCAATGTTTCTCCATGCGATGCTCCTGGGTTGTTTGTGAGGAAGAACAATGGATCTATGAGGATGTGTATTGATTATTGACTATTGAACAAGAGTGTCAGTGAAGAACAAGAATCATCTTCCTTGTATTGATGATTTGTTTGATCAATTTCAAGGTTCATCTCCATTTTCTAAGATTGACTTCACCAGCTTAAGATTAGGGCATCAGATACCCCTAAGACGGCTTTCAGGACTTGTTATTGTCACTATGAGTTTCTTATTATGTATTTCGTTTTGACGAACTCCCCTGCAACGTTCATGGAGTTGATGAACGGGGTGTTCCGACCTTATTTGGATTCCTTTTTTATTGTGTCAATTGATGACATCTTGGTGTACTCCAAGACTGAAGAGGACCACGATCGGCATTTGAGGATTGTACTCTATAGATTGAGGGAAGAGAAGCTTTATGCCAAGTTCTCAAAGTGTGAGTTTTGGCTTGATTATGTGTCATTTTTGGGACACGTGGTGTCCAATAAGGGTATTCAAGTAGATCCAACCAAGATTGAGGCAATGAGGGGTTGGACCAGACCTACATCGGTTACCAAGATATGGAGTTTTGTGGGACTTGCGGGTTATTACTAATGATTTCTTTAGATCTTCTTTATCATTGCATCTCTTTAGACTAGATTGACTGAGCAAAGTGTGAGTTTTCAGTGGTCTGATTAGTGCGATGAGATCTTTTAAGAGCTCAAAACCTTGTTGACTCTAGCTCCTATTTTGAATTTATTTGAAGAGGGTGTGGACATCACTTTTTATTGCGATGCTTCTAGAGTTGGGTTAGGTGGTGTTCTGATGTAGATGGACACTCCAGAAATGTGTAGGCTAAACTAGAGCTTAACGTGAGGGTTAGATTCATGAATGTAACTACCCGTACTTAAAATAGAGGATTTCATGATAGAACATCAAGGTACCACCCCTCAAGGACCAACCTTGGGCCCTTGAGAAGGACACCTAGAAAACTGCTTGGGAAGTGACCAACGGCATGACCCACGCCCCATAGGTGGGTCCACGCCCCATGGATGAAAGGTTTGTGGTTTCGCCAAAAGTCCAGTCACCAATCCACGGCTGACCAGCACGGACCGTGGGTCCTACCACGGCCCGTCAGCGTGGTCTCATGGGTGGTGATTTATGGGCAGTTTTAGTGGTTAAGTTTAGGGGTATTTTGGGTCTTTCCGGTTTTAATTAAGATTAAGTGGTGTCGTTTTACCCTAATGTAGACCAGCTATATAAGGATTTTAGACCCCAAAATTAAGTCATTCAACTCATTATTCCTAAAACCCAAATCAATTCCCGAAACTTCATCCTCACCAAATATTCTCTCTCTAGAACTTGAAGAAGAAGAAAAATAAGAAGAAGAAGGAAGGTTGAGCTAGAGTTCAAGGAACAAGTTTCTTCACACCAAACTCGTTGGGCTTCATTGATAAGGTATGGTAGCTCTCATCCATGGATAGAATTCATCCACAACGTCCCTTCAAAATTTCAATTTCAAATGTAGAAATCCCCAAAAAGTTAGGGTTTGATTCCAAAGTCATGATTTCCTTTCAAAATCGATTATAATGATTGAATTATGTTATATTATGTATGAATTTATGATTTCTTATGGTTTTTATGTTGTAATCCCGAAGAACACATGAAATCCCCAAATTTCCCAATAATGGTCTTGTGGTGTGAGTCTTTGTTGGTAAAGGGAGAATGTTATGAAAATTATGCATGTAGTGATTGAGTTACTTGAATTATGATTATATCCATGTATAATGCTTGAATTCTAGATTGTTGATTGAAAGTGAACTTTGAACCTTGAAAGGGCAAAGTATGAGATTATGCATGTTTTATGAAATCTATGTAAAAACTTTAAGAACACTTTGAGAGTGAAGTGTCAATGATTATGATAATGTTGTTGTGTTGATTGAAAGTATATTCTCATGAACATATAATGAACATGATGTGAAAGGTTTTCTCACATAATGAAGATTCTAGGTTGAAAGGCTTTCTCACCTAATTGAATCTAATATTACATGTAGACATGGACGGTGAAAGGTTTTCTCACGCATGATCTAAGAGCTATACTAATGAACTAAGGTGGATCGATTTTCAAGGACATCCTTCCATGTACATGAATTAAGTCAAGACCTAATAAGAACTTTGTGGGATTAATGTTTAGCACCGAGTGGATATTGAATATGAGATGGAAGCCTTTTACGTAAGTTGAGTCTGGGTTTCCCATGTATGTCTCATGATATGGAGACCTTATACGCAAGTTGAGTCTGGGTTTCTACTAGCAATCTCCTTATCTCATAAGCTACGTGCCCCTCTAGGATATTTAGCTAGTGGATCCACCTAAGCTAATAAACCATGGTCTTACATTAGGCAATTAGGACAACCCTTTTTGGTCTGGGTAACACGGGGTGATCATGTTATAGCTCACATGTCTTTGGTGACATGTAAAAGCTAAGCAAGGGCTTGATCCAATCTTTGTTGACTTCAAAAGAGGCAATGCTTAAGGAATTAGAGGAGGCTTTCTCCCAAGGGGGAGATGGTATGCTTATGAAACAAAGTTGTTGAGTGTCCCAAGGGTTCATAATTTGGATATTTCTTAGAAATTCCACCTATGAAGGGTGTTATAAGATTGGTAAGGAAGGGAAGCTTAGTCCCCGGTATGTAGTCTCATACCAAATTTTGAGGCGTGTTGGTAAAGTTGCCTATGATTTAGATTTGTTAAATGAGTTGGCTCCGGTTCATCCGGTATTTCATGTTTCTATGCTTAAAAAATGTATTGGAGATCCAGCATCCATATTCCCCTAGAAGGGTTGGGAGTTGATGGAAGTCTTTCATATGAAGAGCTTCCGATAGAGATCCTAGATCGGCAAGTCAAGAGATTGAGAAACAAGGAAATAGCTTACGTAAAGGTTTTATGGAGGAATCACTTAGTTGAGGGTGCTACTTGGGAGGCCGAGGCCGATATGAAGTCATGATATCCTCATATATTTCCTTCTACTCATATTCTAGCTCGAGGTAAGTAGTTCCTCTTGAGTTTTCTTATTTTGGGAGTCATGTGTGTTATATGTGTTTTTCCATGATTTCCTTATGTTATGCATGTTCTTGAGAAATTTATGTTTAAAGAGAAAATGAGTTTTATATGATTGATGTTCCTCATGAAGTTGTGCATTGAGTACGGATTGCATATATGTTTCATGAGATAGATTGATGAACATGCTTTATATGTATATGTGTCTCTTGAGTAATTGGCATAATGTTTCCATGAGATTGTGTTGAGCATGCTTTTATCTTGGAGAAGGTAGTTCCTCCTAAGAACATAAGAAAAGTTTAAATTTCATGCATAATGGGTTGTTAGAGGTAGTTCCTACTTCTTTGTGATGCATTGATTATGTTTAAGTTGGAGTTGATGTTTCCTCCTTTGAATTGTGCATTATTTTGATTTTTCATACATGATGGGCTGCTCGTCTTGAGTATTTACTCTGTAAGGTATCTATATCGTCATTCGAGGACTAATGTTCACAAGAGGGAGACATTGTAACACTCCGGAAATTTATAGGTTGAACTAGAGCTTAACGTGAGGGTTAGAGTCATGAATGTAACTCCCCGTACTTAAAATAGAGGATTTCATGTTATAGCATCAAGCTACCACCCCTCAAGGACCAACCATGGGCCCTTGAGGAGGACCTCTAGAAAACTTCATGGGCAGTGACCAACGGCAGGACCCATGCCCCGTTGGTGGGTCCATGCCCCGTGGATGAAGGATATGTGGTTTAGCCAAAATTCCCAGTCACCAAGCCACAGTTGACCAACACGGATCGTGGGTCCAACCACGGCCTGTCAGTGTGGTCTCATGGGTGGTAACCTAGGGCAGTTTTAGTGGTTAAGTTTAGGGGTATTTTTGGTCTTTCCGATTTTAATTAAGATTAATTGGTGTCATTTTACCCTAATCTAGACCACCTATATAAGGATTTTAGGCCCCTAAAATAAGTCATTCAACTCATTATTCCTAAAACCCAAATCAATTCCCAAAACTTCATCCTCACCAAATATTCTCTCTCTAAAACAAGAGAAGGAGAAGAAAGAGAAGAAGAAGAAGAAGAAGGAGAAGGAGGAGGAGGATGAGGAGGAGAAGGAGAAGGAGAAGAAGGAGAAGGAGAATAAGGAGAAGAAGAAGAAGAAGAAGAAGGAGAAGGATAAGAAAGTGAAGAAGGAGAAGAAGAAGAAGAAGAAGAAGAATAAGGATAATAATAATAATAAGAAGAAGAAGAAGAAGGATAATAATAATAAGAAGAAGAAGAAGAAGAAGGAGAAGAAGGATAAGAAGAAGAAGAAGAAGAAGAAGAAGAAGAAAGAGAAAAAGAAGAAGAAAGAGAAGAAGAAGAAGAAGAAGAAGAAGGAGAAGGAGAAGAAGGAGAAGGAGAAGAAGAAGAAGAAAAAGAAGAAGAAGAAGAAGAAGGAAAAGAAGAAGAAGAATAAGAAGGAGAAGAAGAAGGAGAATAAGAAGGAGAAGGAGGAGGAGAAGAAGAAGAAGGAGAAGGAGAAGGAGAAGAAGAAGATGATCCATTGAGTCCCTTCAAAGTCTCAATTTCAAAGGTAGAAATCCCCAAAAAGTAAGGGTTTGATTTCAAATTCATGGGTTCATTTCAAAATTGATTCTAATGATTGAATTATGCTATATTATGTATTAATTGATGATTTCTTATGGTTTTCATGTTGTAATCATGTTTTATGAAATCTATGTGAAGGCTTTAAGAACACTTTGAGAGTGAAGTGTCAATGATTATGATAATGTTGTTGTGCTGGTTGAAAGTTTATTTTCATGAACACATAATGAACATGATGTGAAAGGTTTTCTCACATAATGAAGATTCTAGGTTGAAAGGGTTTCTCGCCTAATTGAATCTAATATTACATGTAGACATGGAAGGTGAAAGGTTTTCTAACGCATGATCTATGAGCTATCCTAATGAACTAAGGTGAATTGATTGTCAAGGGCATCCTTCCATGAACATGAATTAAGTCAAGACTTAATAAGTACTCCGTGAGATTAATGCTTACCACCGAGTGGATATTGAATATGAGATGTAAGCCTTTTACGTAAGTTGAGTCTAGGTTTCCCATGTATGTCTGATGAGATAGAGACCTTATACGCAAGTTGAGTCCGAGTTTCTAGTAGCAATCTCCTTATCCTATAAACTACGTGCCCCCGTAGGATATTTAGCTAGTGGATCCACCTAAGCTAACAAACCATGGTCTTACCTTAGGCAAGTTGTCACACCCCGAAGCTTCCCCCAGGACGTGGACACGGGACCTAGGATCACGAGTGACCCCAAGCTAACCCTTCTATCATATCATAAGAATACTACATAAATTGAATTAGGAAAAGTATTGTGCGGAAGCTTAAAACATCATGTAAACTGAGGAGAGTTTAAGTTACTGAAATAAAACTCAAGTGCTAAATTTGAATACTACTATGTCTGAAAATAAGCCTCCAACTGAATAGAAGTGTTCGGACATGCCCCAGCTAAATCTAGCAAAACTGAAACTAAAGACTAAAAATAGAAAAGAAATATGATTGTCGTCCTCAGAGAATGAGGACTCACCACTATGCTGCTGAGTTGGAGATCGAGAACCGATCTATGCGTGATTTGGAAGTTGTGTACCTGAACCTACATCACGAGAAGATGTAGCGCAGAGTATGCATCTGTACTTGAAAGGTACTGAACATGCAGGATAGAGTAAAGCTGAACAATAATCATAATTGAACAAACATATAACTGAGCAATGATATGAGATAAGCATAATACTAAACTGAGAATACTGAACATGAAATGATTGAATGCAATGACCAAGTTTATAACATGCTGAGACTGAAATCTGACTGTGGGAGCTACTAGTAACCGACATAAAACCACATGAGCTAAATGTGGAGTCCCGTGTATACACCCCATCGAGAGGACCCAATATACCCTGCCAGAGGTATAGAGGCATGACTCGCGTGATCACTAAAATGTAATGCCCACAGAAGGGACTTATAAACCTATGGGGACACATAGTTCTAGGAATATTCGGGTATGTTGAACCCTAGTCCACTCGGTCCAAGCCTACTCCCTAATAGAATTTATATAAGCAATATTAAGACTGAAATAATGAAGTATTGGATAGCTCAATTACTGACATGCAAACTCTGAGAATACAACAATTATAATTGATAATGTGACATTTGTAAACTGAAGCATGTATATCTGAAATAGATGACCTAGCATGTGTAATTCATGAACTAAAAGAATTACATAGCTAGGGTTTTGAATATCATACAAGAAACTAAGCAACAATATGATAATCTGATTTGGATCATTCTAACAGCAAAAACCCAACAATTTCTAACATTCAAGAAACCCTAGATCTAGATAATATTAAGGAAATCAAGATTCTGAGTAAAATCTAGGGTTCTAATGGGTGAAACGAACCCACTAGTGAAATACCACATACCTGGTAACGAAATTCATGGAGAAATCTTTCGATTTTAGGGCTGGATATGATGAAAACTTATTGTGTTCTTGAACTAGGGATGCTCTACTTTCTCCTCTATTTTGCTCTAAGTTTGATGATTTTTTGGTGAATAATTGATTAGGTTAGGTTCTAATTAGTTTACTAGGCTAAAAATGACCAAAACTACGTAGTTTAGGGTTTAAACGATGTAGTTTAGGGGTCCAATGCATAAGGAAAAGACCAAATGACCCCTGACTTAAAATCTATTGAAGCCACCGATGGGCCTGACCGACATACCGACGATCGACTGATGGCCCGTCCTGTCAGTTCATCGATCGGTATCAGATGATGGGTTCTGGGGGGTATTAACCATGGCCTAGACCACGGATCATGGTCTGACCTACGGTTCGTAGGTCCTGGCATAGGTTTGGACTTAGCAATTTTTCTGGGACTCTTTGGGAGGGTTGCAGGTGGCCATCCACGGACCACGAAGGCAGATTGTGGGTCACCTTATGGTCCGTGGGTGGCAACCGTGGGTTGCACCTGAAACTTTTGGAAGTCTGCTGGTTGGTCTATTTTTGGATATAAGGTGTTACATTATCTCCCCCTTGGGAATATTCATCCTGGAATGAAGACTAAACTAGTTGAATATAGAGGGGAAGAGTTGCAACCCTACCAATAAATACTGAAAAACTGATTTTTTACTGGACTAAATTCCAAGGACATGCAAATACGCTGAAAATGCAAGTACAAACTGAAGGAACATGGTACTAAGACTGAAGCTACACATGAATGACTGAAAAACTGGAGAGGGACTATTACCTCAAGCTGGAATAGAATCGGAAGGAAAGAGATGAGGATACTTGGCCTTCATGGCTGCTTCTGCTTCCCAAGGAGCTCCTTCTACGGACCGACTCCTCCACAAAACCTTAACTAAAGCGACTTCTTTGTTTCTCAACCTTCGAACCTAACGATCAAGGATCTCAACTGGCATATCCTCATAAGTGAGACTATCCTTCACAGCCACACTTTCTAAAGGTACTATGGATGCTGGATCACCCACACACTTCTTCAACAATGAAATGTGAAAGACCGAATGCACTTCTGCTAGTTCTGCTGGCAACTCTAACTCCTAAGCCACCTTACCAACTCTTTCCAAGATCTTGTAAGGGACTACATATCTAGGACTGAGCTTCCCTTTCATGCCAAATCTCATCACCCCCTTCATAGGTTACACTTTCAGGAAAACCCAATCATCAATTTGGAACTCTATGTCCCTTCTCCTTACATCTGCATAGGACTTCTGGCTTCTATGGGTTGTCTTAAGTTTATCTATAATGAGCTGAACCCTTTACATGGCATCATGAACTTAATTTGTCCCTATCAACGTTGCTTCATCTACTTCAAACCAACCAACTGGAGATCCACATCTACGCCCATACAATGCCTCATAAGGGGCCATCTGAATGCGGGAATGGTAACTATTATTGTAGGCAAACTTTATAAGAGGAAGGTGATCACCAAAACTACCATTGAAATTGATCACAAAAGCTCTCAACATGTCCTCTAAGGTCTGAATGGTACGCTCTGCCTGATCATCCGTCTGTAGATGAAATGATGTGCTAAGATTAATCTGAGTACCAAGACCTTTCTGAAAAGACTTCCAGAAATGAGAGGTAAACTGAGGACCTCTATCTGAGATGATAGACAAAGGAACTCCATGCAACCTGACTATCTCAATAATGTAAAGCTTGGTGTAGTCCTCTGCCGAATTTGTAGTTTTAACAGCCAAAAAGCGCGCAGACTTAGTAACTCTGTCAACTATCACCCAAATGGAGTCACGATGTCTGCGAGTACGAGGTAAAAACTGTAATGAAGTCCATGTTGACCACTTCCCACTTCCAAGTAGGAATGTTGATCTCTTGAGTAATACCTCCTAGTTTCTGATGTTCTACCTTCACTTGCTGGCAATTAGGGCATTTAGCCATAAAATCTGCTATATCCCTTTTCATACCATTCCACCAAAATACTTCCCGCAGATCACGGTACATCTTAGTGGCACCTGGATGAATGGAATATCTGGAATAATGGGATTCTGCAAGAATTTGTTGTCTCAACTCACTCAGCTTAAGAACACATAGTCATCTCTGATAGCGAAGAACACCATCTCCCCCTTGGGAGAAAACCTCAACTCTCTGCTGATGGACTGCACCCTTTAGTTGGAGCAATATTGGATCACTATCTTGCTTTTCCTTAACCTCCGCTACTAATGAAGATTCTGCCCCATTCTGAACTGTTACACCACCATCTGATATGCTCATAAGGCAAACTCCCAAGCGAGCAAGTTTGTGAACTAACTTTGTTAGTTCTTTTCTTTCTTCCTCAACATGTGCTACACTACCCATAGATAGTCTACTAAGAGCATCTGGTACTACATTTGCCTTACCAGGATGGTAATGCACACTCATATCATAATCCTTGAGGAACTCAAGCCATGTCCTCTGGCAATGATTCAACTCTTTCTGGGTGAACACGTATTGAAGGCTCTTATGGTCTGTGAACACATCTACGTGAACACCATACAAGTAATGTCTCCAAATCTTAAGTGCAAATACCACTGCTGCAAGCTCAAGGTCATGAGTTGGATAGTTCTTCTCATGCACCTTAAGTTGTCTAGAAGCATAAGTTATAACCTTACCTCGCTGCGTCAACACACAACCTAGGCCGACTATGGATGCATCACAATAGATAACATAACCATCTGAGCCCTCTGGTAGAGTCAAAACAGGAGTTGTAATCAACCTAATTTTCAGTTCTGCAAAACTTTTCTCACAATCATCTGACCACTGAAACTTAACCTTTTTCTGAGTCAACTTAGTCAATAGAGAGGCTATGGATGAAAATCCTTCCACGAACCTTCAGTAATAACCCGCTAGACCCAAGAAACTTCTAATATATGTAGGAGAGGTAGGTCTGGGCCATTGTTTCACTGCTTCTATTTTCTGAGAATCCACTCGAATCCCATTGCTAGACATAATATAACCAAGGAAAGCAACAGATTGCAACCAAAACTCACATTTGCTAAACTTACCGAATAACTGCGATCTTTGAGAGTTTGCAAGATAACCCTTAAATGATTCGCATGTTCTTCCTCATTCCTAGAGTAAATGAGGATATCATCAATAAAGACGATAACAAATAAGTCCAAATATTGCTTGAACACTCTGTTCATCAAATCCATAAAAGCTGCAGGAGCATTGGTTAGTCCAAATGACATAACTACAAATTCTCAATGACCATACCGAGTTCTGAAGGTTATTTTTTGGATGTCACTACCTTTGACTCTAAGCTAATCATAACCGGATCTGAGATCTATCTTTGAGAAATTACTAGCACCCTAAAGTTGGTCAAACAAGTCATCAATAATAGGGATAGGGTACTTATTCTTGATTGTGACCTTGTTCAACTGCCTATAGTCAATGCACATTCTGAGAGAACTATCTTTCTTTTTCACGAACAACACTGGTGCACCCCATGGGGAAATACTAGGTCTGCTGAAACCCTTATCTAGAAGGTCTTTCAGTTGTTCCTTCAATTCCTTAAGCTAAGTTGGAGCCATTATGTAAGGAGGAATAGAAATAGGTTTGGTATCTGGAAGGAGATCAATTTCAAAGTCGATTTCCCTTTCAGGAGGAACTCCAGAAAGATCTTCTCGAAACACTTCTGGGAACTCATTAACTACTGGGACTGACTCAAGATTTGGGGTTTTGGAGCTTGAATCCTTAACCCGAACTAGATGATAGAGATAACCCTTAAAAATCATTTTGCTGGCCTTAAGGTAAGAAATGAATCGACCCATAGGCGCTAAGCTAGAACCCTTCTATTCTAAGATTGGTTCATCTGAAACTGAAAACGAACAATCCTAGTTCTACAATCAATTGAGGCATAACAGGAATGTAACCAATCCATGCCTAGAATGATATCGAAGTCTACCATTTCTAACTATACAAAATCTGCAGAGGTTACTTTCTGAGAGACTGAGACATCGCAATTTTTGTATACCCGCCTAGCTATAACTGGGTCACCAACTGGAGTAGAGACTGAGAAGGGTTCTAAGAGAGTTTCTGCACTGACGCAGAAGTTTACTACTATATAGGGAGTTACAAAAGACAAAGTAGCCCCTGTTGTCTTTCCACTGAGTGAACCATATGTGAGCCACATCAATAAGCTGGTAGGATGCCAATTCTACATTATCACTACCAGTCACTTGCATCACTCCAACAGTTTTCTTAACCTAATCAATGAAATTTGGTGGGTCCTCACCAACTTGCGACTCTAAAAACTCAAGTGGATTCATCCTAACAAAGTCTTAAACTCTAGCTTCCACTGATCCACCATTTCTATTAGTAGGAACTGGAACCTGCTAGTTGTTCTGGTTGTTCTAGTTGGTCATACTCTGAGCCAAAAGCTTAATCGCATTTCAAAATTTTGCATTCGAAACTTCAATGTCTAGAACTGGAGGAACTTCATTAGCATTGCGTGCATTAGCATTCCTTGTGTAAGCTCTACGAGGAGGCATGATCTTAAGCGCATAATGATGGATTAGAAAAGAGATCGTACCAACGCACGATAAGAATAAAAAAAAATGAAGTTTTCCTATAACACTTTGTAGTCAACCTCTCATTAGATGTGGTGCATTTCACACCTATGAAAAGGACTCTACTTAGTGCGGCTTTTCAGATAACCTAGGACTCTTAAACCAATTGCTCTGATACAAAGTTTATCACGCCCCGAAGCTACCCCAGGACGTGAACACAGGACCTAGGATCACGAGTGACCCCAAGCTAACCCTGATGGCATATCATAAGCATACTACATAAACTGAATTAGGAAAAGTATTGTGTTGAAGCTTAAAACATCATGTAAACTTAAATGATGGGTAATACCCATTATATAAGATATTGAAATAAAACTCAAGTGCTAAATCTGAATACTACTATGTCTGAAAATAAGCATCTAACTGACTAGAAGTGTTGGGACATGCCCAGTTAAATCTAGCAAAACCGAAACTAAAGACAAAAGATAGAAAATAAACATGTATGTCATCCTCGGAGAATGAGGACTCACCACAGATGTTGTTGAACTGGAGATCGGGAACCGATCTATGCGTGATCTGGAAGTTGAGGACCTGAACCTACATCACGAGAAGATGTAGAGCAGAGTATGCGTCAGTATTTGAAAGGTATTGAGCATGCAAGATAGAGTAAACCTGAACAATAATCATATAACTGAGCAATGATATGAGATAAGAATAATACTAAACTAAGAATACTGAACATGAAATGACTGAATGCAATGACCAAGTTTATAACATATTGAGACTGAAATCTGACTATAAGTAATAATATGGTTAATGCAATAGAATATGAATGTGGGAGCTACTAATAACCGACATAAAACTACATGAGCTAAATGTGGAATCCAATGTAAACACCCCATCGAGAGGACCCAATATACTCTGCCAGAGATATAGAGGCATGACTGGCGTGATCACTAAAATGTAATGCCCACAGAGGGGACTTATAAACCTACAGGGAACGTAGTTCAGAGACTATTCTGGTACGTTGAACCCTAGTCCACTCGGTCTAAGCCTACTCCCAAATAGAATGTATATAAGCAATATTATGACTGAAATACTAAAGTACTAGATAGCTTAATTACTGACATGCAAACTCTGAGAATGTAACAATTATAACTCATGATGTGACAGTCGTAAACTGACACATGTACATCTGAAATAGCTGACCTAGCATGTGTAATTCATGAACTAAAAGAACTACATAGCTAGGGTTCTGAATATCATATAAGAAACTAAGCAACAATATGATAATCTGATTTGGATCATTCTTACAGCTAAAACCCAATAATTTCTAACATTCAAGAAACCCTAGGTCGAGATAATGTTAAGGGAATCAAGATTCTGACTGAAATCTAGGGACATAATGGGTGAAAGGAACCCACTAGTGAAATCCCACATACCTGGTGACAAAATTCATAGAAAAATCTTTTGATTTTGGGGATGGAATTGATGAAAACTCATTGCGTTCTTGAACTAGGGCTGCTCGACTTTCTCCTCTAGTTTGCTCTAAGTTTGATGATTTTTTGGTGAATAATTGATTATGTTAGGTTCTAATTAGTTTACTAGGATAAAACTGACCAAAACTACTTAGTTTAGGGTTTAAACGACGTAGTTTAGGAGTCCAACGCATAAGGAATAGACCAAACGACCACTGACTTAAAATCTGCTAAAGCCACTGACGCGACTGACTGACGAATCGTTGATCGACTGATGGCCCATCCTGTCAGTCCATTGATCGGCGTCTGAGGATGGGTTCTGGGGGGTCTGAACCACGACCTGGACCACGGTCCGTAGGTCCTGCCGTAGGTGTGGACTTACAAAATATTTCTGGGACTTTCTAGGGAGGGTTGCAGGTGTCCATCCACGGACCACGAGGACGGACCGTGGGTCACCCTACGGTCCATGGGTTGCACGTGAAACTTCTGGAAGTCTACTGGTTGGTCTGTTTTCAAATACGGGGTGTTACACAAGTAGGACAACCCTTTTCTAGGTGTGGGTTACATCGAGTGATCATGTTATAACTCACATGGTTTCATGTCGGTTAAGGCTTATTCCCACAACAAGAACAAGAGCATGAATAATGAACTATGGTTACTTCAAGAAGATTTTACATGAATCCAAGGGTGATATTAATGATGATGACTTATGTTACTTATGTCTATGGCTTATGATTTCTTAATTCTTATGCATGTTTAACTTGGTAATTGCATGTTTCAAATGAAATTTCCCTTTTTGCATGTTTTCAATGTTTTTATGCATGGCTATCATACTTAGTGCATTTTTGTACTAACGCCTACATTTCCTACATTTTCCCCAACTGTAGGGTCTGGTTCTCGAGGTGATCATTCTAGTGGCTAAAGTTTGGACTTGTGTATCTTTCGAGCTTGTTGGTGAGTCCTCATGGTTTGAGGATGGCTTTTTCCTATGTTGTAGTTCCTTTTATGTACTTTCCCTTTTTGGGCATGTTGTATGCGCTATGTAATGATTCGAGAGCACCCCCTAGTCGTTACCGGCGTATTCGACCCTGAAGAGGTCTTATACAAGGCCTTAGCATTCATCATAGCGTGTATCATAGAATAAAATCACGGAAAATTTAAAAAATTTACTTTGGAAGTTCAACTTCACTTCATATACGAAAAATAGAATCTAACTTCATCACAATGTACCATCTAGACATAGAAGTATCGAAAATGGGACTTAGCCCTTACATCAATAAGAAGTCTTGAAATAGGAAAGTACAACAATGTCTTTCAACAGAAGCAAAGAACTAAACATAGAAGCTAGATCATAGGGTCTTGTCCTCGGACTTGAGGACTCACCAACTTGGGGAAGCAACTCCAAGTGTCTTGAGAAGT
>JAJOOS010009374.1:0-38493 GCA_029582725.1 Solanum chiquidenum | reverse complement strand
GCCTAAAACGAGACCAACTATAGTTACCCTCATGCTTATCTCTCTTGTCACTACCCTGATGTGCCTCACAATAGAGTTACTCAATAATACGGGCATGGTCAACTAAATCTTGAAAGAGAAGCTCGCAGAGACCATAACATGGGTCTCAATATGAGGATGGAGTTTCAAACCTCTAACAAAGCACCAAATTCTCTCCTTCTCAGTAGGTAGGATCATAGTGGGATGGCATGAGAGATCAGGTGACCTTGCCTCATACTCAAATACAGTCATGTAGACCTGATCCAACCTAGAGAACTGAAACTAAAGTCAATATTTGATTCTACAAGGGATGAACCTAGCTAAGAAAGTCTTAGAAAACCCAGACCAAGACATTGTAGGAGACCTAGCTAGCCTAGTATCAAGATAAGTACACCACCACTGTCTAGATGGCCCATCTAGATGATAAGTAGTGAAGTTGTCTCCTCTCGACTCCACCAAATCTAGAGTATATAGCTTCTCGCAGTAAGTAGTGAGAAACTAATGGGCATCCTCTTTCATAACCCTAGAAAACCTTGGAGGTGAAAGCCTTAAAAACACTCTGAGTAGTTCATAGCGGCATAACTCTAGCGCATTCACGGGATGGGCACCCCCAGGTGGTACATAAACCTAAGGTGCCTATGCTACAGGCTGACCCTATAAGGCTGGTGCAATACTAGTTGCAGCATGGGCTAAGTGAATACACCCAAGTATTGTCAAGAGCTATGTGATGGCTACTTGATGCTCTTAAGCCATAGCTGGTCCGATATGTGGTTAGGTTGGCCCCGACCCCACCAGCTGATTAGGAGCATATGTTGCTAGAGGGTTCATTGCAGGCTCTAGATCACTCTCTCTATATGGTGTTGGTGATGCAGCCTTGGCCTACTGAGGAAGTGGACCTCTGCCCCTGGTCGTCATGTGAGGCGTGCAAGTCATCCTGAAAAAGAGTGAAACATGTGAGATACCATGAAACCAATAATACACATGATGCATGAAAGTGATATACGAGAGAAAACATTCCTAATGAGGCCGTGTAACCTCCTAAAGATAGGCTCAAATGTCTCTGCACTGATCTATAGGACTCTACTTGATATTAGCTCTAGTACAACTTGTCACGACCTAATTTCTTGAACTATAACCCACCTGTAAGTAAGCCAACTTGTAATCTAGAACAATAATTAATGGATGAAAGGGTAGAAACAAAGTGGAAACAGTAATCTAATAAAATAAAAAGAACAAAATAGCGGAAATAAGACAAAATGATATAAATACATAAATCCCTCCCATAACCTACAAGTCACAAGGTTATAGTTGTCTAAATAAAAAAGTACGAGTCCCAAAAGTGGACCCAAAACACAAAGCTTGTGTCAAATTGCAAAAGACTAACTATAAAAATACTCAAAGAGAAAAGTAAGTCTAAAATGCAAAGTGCTCACCCTCGCCTCTAATCAAAAGTTGTAACAGGCTCAAACGATCAACATTGATAGCTGGTGCTTGAACCTACATCACGAAACAAATGTACAGTTGTAGCATGAGTACCAAAACAGCAGGTATTAAGTAGGCATCATAGGCCAATTGAGTAGGAAAAGTAAAACCAATACGGAATGATAGAATCTAGACACAAGCCAAGTTAAAGCGGGATTAAAAGAAAAACACGCGAGTGAACTAAGATAGAAAAGAACTAAACTAAACCAAACTAGAACCCCATAAGCCATTAAGGTACACTCATGCGCAAGTTTAAGTAAAAACCCAAATCGACCCCCATAAACTCGATACATACAGAGGATAGCTATATCTACTAATAATAGGATATGTAAGTCGAGAGCTAGGGAAGGCGTATGCCGGACCTCTAACCACGAATAAACTCCAAGTAACCAATAAGAGCTTCCCAAAGCTAAGGGGTGTATAACTCAGACCTTAAATCGCAGATGGTCCCCAAAGGGGCAATAAGTTGTAGCCAAAATGTATCATCTCCATTGAGGATATAGAGCAGCATGACCAGACCTTGAATCTATGCATATAAAGGGTTGTTGAAGGATCTCATGTCAATCATCATCATAGAACCACCATGAAACATCATCCACTCCCAGGTAATAAGAACAACACTCCAAGTTGAACCAACTCCATGTCACGCCCCAGGTAAAAGGGGCGCAACTAGCTCCTAATGCCAAAACTCAGGCTCAAGCCAACCCTGCTAAAATATTTGCGACTAGCGCATGGCAGCCACACACAGTTATATCTCAGCTTAAAATTATGCCCTCGGCCGGCAAGGCCCCTATAAACAGATCCATAAAAGAAACAGTTACTCCCAAGAGTTCATATAAAGAAATAGCCAACTAGCACAGAAGTCCTAATTGGTCCGTCGAGGCCACCATGATCTCTAAACCGAAACTGAAAGCAGGTATATCAAGACAATGCATCACACAACTAAGAAGCTTCAACAAACCAACAAACTAGGCCAGCATGGCCATAACGTAGCTATAAACCCCACACACTAGTCTGCAAGCCTCTAAGAGTAGTAAAGATTGGCGGGACAGGACCCCAGCCTACCCATAAAAATATATACAACAAAAGCTAACAAACCTCCAAACTCTGGCAGCTCCGGAGGAAGGGAGCTAGCCAACCGGATAGAAGTCAATCCTACTGCTGAGAAGGTCTACTAGGTTGTCTGTCAGGACCTGCATGCATGAATGTAGAGCCCCCAGGAAATGGGGCATTAGTAAAAAATAATGTACAGAGTATGAAAGATAATAGACTATTAGCAGGTATCATAATATACTGGAGTAATCTAGTAAATAAATCAAGAATAAGATAAGCATACTGACCTGCTCCTAAATCTAAACTTATCAAAAATAATAAAACAACAACCTAACCAAGCCCCCATAAGCTCGGCATGTACAAACAGCACACAAGACCACATACTCAGGTCCCCATAAGCCCAGAAGTTGCCAATCAGTCTATATACCCCTATCAGTAGTCCACTAGCCCCGTAGGCATTCACATAGCCCTCTTAGGCAATAGTATATCCTCGTAGGTAGCACATATCTCTCTTAGGCATCAATATAGCATATAGGCAACTCATAGCCCTCTTAAGTAACAACATGGCCCCGTAGGCAACTCATAGCCCTTCTAGGCGTCAATATTGCCCTGTAGGCAACTCATAGCCCTTATAGGCATCAATATATCTCTGTTGACAGAACATAGACCTCTTGGCATAGATCACATTCTTGCAGCTAACCACAATAGCCCAAAGGGCAACAATAACAATCCAACAGCTAAAAGCGAGTTACTTAGTTATAAGCAACCTATACAAATAGCCTCTAAGTTGTGTCCAACATAGGGACGCTACTACTGAATAAGAATCCCGATAAGAGAGGATTATATCCACTCGAGCAGCCAACAATCAATAATAATGGCTACAAGTATAACAAAGGTAACAACTCTATTACATTGCTCCTAAGCTTTAAGGAAACATGCCGTAAGAAGAGAATAGCCTTAACATACCTTTTTCGCTTAATTCACGTTGCCTAATGACTTTTACTCATAAACCCCTCGATACTACAACAAGGTAGGACCATAATCAACACACAAAAATAAAAGATACCATGATAATATGATGAAAGATATGTATTTCCATCGCAAATTGCTATTTGCTGCTTATAAAAGCTAGAGTCGATGAAAGAAGGGTCTTATCTTGATTATAAGTTTGTAATACACCTCAAAACTTTAAAATATGCCCAAACCCCTGATGTCCACACACCAAGGTACGATATGCTAGGAAATCGATAAAACAAATTATACCATGTTGACGAGCTCAACGCGTAGAACAACTTTTGTCAGGGACTTGAGTCACAAAAATTAGTAACTTGACTTGTCCTAGAAGTGGATTTTGTAGGTTTTGTGAGTTTTCTGGTTCTTCACTAAGGAAAATGAAGAAAAGTCGAAAAAGATGATATATATAAAGTTCCACCGACCTAGGGGACCCACCTCACCTGCCTGCTTGCGCAGTCTTGCGAAAACGCGAATATCTCTCCATTCTGAAGTCGTATGAACAAGCGAGTTGATGTGTTGGAAACTAGACTCGTAGACCTTCAATTTCATAGGTTGTGGGAACCATAACTCTTAATATATTGGGATAAAATGTCCGAGACATTTGACCCAAATTTTAGACAAATCTTTAAAAAGGAATTTACGGTAACTTTCGCCAACTTTTATTTTGCCACTTACCTAAATTCAAAACTTGAGATACAACAGTTGAACACTTAAAATATCACATAACACGTCATTCTTAATTTATTACCCACCCTCCTGGTCTTTCCACGAAGATACGAGTCAATTTATACGTTTCGAAAAATCGGGGTGTTACACTTCAGTCCCAAGTCGCCAAATGAAGCCTAAAATCTCAACTATAAGATATGAGACCATAGAAGGAGGGGGAGTTGATAGAAGGTCATCAAAGTTGAGTCAAAACATAATATAAGGCTCAATATATCAGACACAAGTCTGCTACATCAGTCTACAAGGAGTTAAGCTATCTGAAATGATGTAAAAGTCAAAATATGGACAAAAGAGGTTTAAATAACACAAATCCATGGAAAACACTAATCTAAGCCTATACTAAGGACAAGTATACTTATATGATCAACAATAACAACAAACAAGGCAAACCACAAGATAAGGGTGATCATATATCACAACTAACATGCTTCTAATCCTGAAAATAAGCCTAAAACATGATTTCTAAGTACAATAACATGATCAACTAGGTAACCTCCCCCAATTCACTCAAATCAACATGAATTAACATAGTCCAACTCAATCTAAGGGAAGGAAAGTTATATCAAACCTTTAGGTCGACCACACTTCCTCCAAATCACGTTTCAAGGGTTTTTCCTTTATGTATGACCTTTGATGCTTCCACATTACAAAACAAAATAAAAATATAACATTATTATAGTTGTTTAGAAACAAAATTCACAAAAATTGAGACGGACCAATTTTGGAGTCTAAATGGAATCTATGGGACCCGTACTAGAAATTGTAGGAATAACTCCATCAAAAGGTCCTAAGTTGTCCCCCGCACTTGTGTTCCCAATTAGAACACAATGCGGGGGCTCAAAACATCAGAGACAACATATGCAACAATTCCACAATTGAAGAACATAACTAAGTTAAGGCAGTCCCGTAAACAATAATTTTACCTCAACCGAAGGGTCTCCGACACTCCCCAATTGATCACCAATATAGCCCCAAGATCCAGAAATGCACAGGACTTCAAATCACTGAAAATAGAGCTAAATGAAGGAAGAATTGCTATTTTAAATTTGAACACTAGAGCTAATTAGGGGTTTGGTCTTTAAAAAAGACAAGACCAAAATGATCTTCACGAATGCGGCTAGTGGGGCCTGCTAACACTAAGCTATGGTAGTTAACCCTTTGTGTCACGACCCAAAGTACACCCTAGATGTGACATGGCATATAAGACCACGAGAGGCCCTACACAAACCACTTAGCATACATCATATAAGATAATAGAATTTAAAGAGTTTGACAAAATGAATGGGAAGTCTAACATTTGTCTCAAAAAGCCAACTAATACATCATAATAAAAGTGATTGGGACGTAACCCATACATCACATACAAATTCTAAAACTGAAATGACAAAAAGCTATAAAAGTGACGTCATCCTCGAATTATGAGGACTCACCAAGTCTTCAAATTCTCTAATGCAATCAACTAGCCACGAACAGAAGAATAAGAATTGACAAGACCTACATTAGTGAAACAATGTAGGCACAAGTATGCATTAGTACATGGAATGTACTAAGTATTAGAGGAATGGAATAAAACATGAAACGTAATCATAAGGGGACATAATCAAAAACATGAAATGCATGACAAAGTTAAAACATAGTAAAATCATTTAAGAAGATTCATAAAACATGAATATGCTCAATTCATCTTTAAATCATAAAAGGAAGCTTTAAAACACATTAGAAATCAACTTAGTTCCTTTTGTGGGAAGTTTACTATTAACGGACATATAGACCCTGCAAGCAATAACATGGAATCCAGTGTCTGCCAAGGTAAGGACCATGAACTTCTAGCTTACGTGGATCCACTAGCTAATGTATATCTAAGATAATCATCCTATGGGGGTACATAGGTATGGGATAAAGAGATTTATATTAGAAATTTGGCCTCAAGCTACGGGAGAGCTTCCATCTCAATATTCTCTCGGTACTAAGCATAAATCTCATGGTATAGTCATTAATCTTATTCTTTTCAGCATCCATGGAAAGTCACAATTAAGGAACCAATCCAAGATAAATTCATATTATCATCCATGGAAAGGTACAATAAATCAATTAATCCAAGCTAGAAACATCATAGGGTAGCTCCTTAGACCATACGTGAGAAAACCTTTCACCATCCATAATCTTTTCATAATAGCTTTCAAGGCCCATAGTCATTTACTCCATGCTAGATATGCCCTACTATTAATGGAAATAGTTTCAAAAGCGTGATCTATAATCATTGATGGCATATCCGGATACCATACTAATTAAGACCTAATTTGGGAAAATAGCCCAAAAACCATTGAGGGTAAATCTAGATGACATCCAGGTCATGTGGCCAAGTTTCATAGAACATATAGATACCTTCATCTATGAGCTTACTTAAGTCATAAATATTTCTTTCATAAAAACATACATAATTTCATAAAACATATTCATAAATTCAAGCTTCTTCATGAATTCATGTAAATTAGAGTTCATAGTCAAAATTCATAGATCAATGCATGGGTTCACATGGAATTGGTTGAAAAGCATGTAATCAAGTTCAAATCATCAAAATAAGATCATAATAAAGCAATTGTATCCATACAAATAGAACCCATGAGGAATTGAGTGAAAATCTAATAAAATCTTGAGAAATTGAATTAGAGAATTGAAGAAACCTTGGGGACTCAATGGGTGAATTGAACCCATTTATGAACTCCATACATACCTTAATTGAATCCCTAAGCAATAATGAAGAAAGGAGGCTTAAACTGAAGAACCCTGGCTTCTTCTTCTTCCTTAATCTAGAGAGAAGATTTTTGGAGAGGATGAATTTGGTCAAGTTTAGGGAATTTAGGAGAATGAATTGAAATTGGTAGTTTTTGGGCTAATTTCACTTATCTAGGCCTTAAAATAGAGTTTAAAACGATGTAGTTTGGGTACCAAATACTTTGTGAAAAGACTACAATGACCCTAACTTAAAAACTGACGAAGTGACTTAGAAGAGGGGCTTCAAGAGTCATCTAAGGCTTCACGGCCATATTGACGGTCGTGAGGCTTCACTAGACCAACAGGGCTTCACTAAATCAGGGATAATTTTTTACTCTAGGCTCAAACTTAGGCAAACTTGGTGGCATTGGACAGAAGACTCAAAGACCTTTAATTTGATAGGTCATAGGCCACCTAATTCATTTTGTGGTAAAATATATGATCATTTTAAGTTGACCTAAAACTCTAAAACCTGATCAACCCCTTTCACGGATGACCTCATGGTCCGTGTGAAGCTCCACGAACCGTTTTGGCGGCCGTGGTCCTTTACAGTAGCTTGGGGGGTTTTGTACCTCTTTTCATAGACCAACTCACGATCTGTGTGACGCTTCACGGACCGTCTAGGTGTATGTGGTCATCTACAGAGGTTGGCTGCAACACAACGAGAAAGTTGACGGGTCATGATCCTCTTCACGGCCTATGGAACCCTCTGTGATTAGCCCTTCTCCATTGATCAATTTTAGTTCATATTTTCGTGGTGTTACACTTTGAGAATGCGGTGAAGGTCCCATAATTATGAAGGGTAAGAAACTAAGGGCTCGCAATGCACCAGGGCAGCGCAAACATGAAGACTCATGAAAGTAACTAGGGCCTCCACCAACATGGTGACCAGGCTCAGTGGTCTCCACAAACATGGCTCTTTTCCCACAAATGTGAAGTCCAAATTTGTCCTGCACCTGCTGATGCATATAAGATGGTTTTGGCCAAGTTCAAAACATCTGACGGGGTGTTCAGAATTCATTTGGAACCCCGTGCACAAAAATGAGATATGCTATCCAATCAAATTTGATACTCCAGACTCAACGAAGTAGTTGACACTTCCATATAAGATCATTTAAACAAAAAGTGGGTCCAAACCCAAACTCAAGTTTTAGACAAAATCAATAAAGGGGTTCAGAATTAGCCTAGTAGCCTCGAGATCTGCACGAAGGGCCATTCTAGACCAAACTAAAAATTCCACAACTAACTACACTTAGAAAATTTTAATCCATGCACGTCTACCATGATTTTTTTATAACATAAAACTTAGGCCAAAGCTTGAAAGCTAAAACGCCTAATCACAAAAACTCACATCGGAAGCCTCGGGATCTATGCAAACCAAACCTTAGCATAAAATAACCCTTTTTGAGCTAATGGAATTGTGAGAATTACATTTTGAGGTCATCTTCCTAAACTTTTGATCAAAATCAACTGTTTAAGGTTAAACAACTCCAAAACACACAAATTTGCATAAAAACAAAATAACTAACTAGGTGACCAAACTATCAGTCCCAACAAGTCATAAATGACTTGGGATCGCTATAGAAATACTATAAATGTCAAAATGAAGGCATAAATAGATAAATGACATGGAGGGTCATTATAGTTGGTTCTAAAATTTGATTGGGACATTGTGATTTTTGAATGTTTTTAGCTTTGGAGGCTTAAAGTTGTTCTTTTTTCGTAAAAACTAGAGTTTTGAGTCTCAAAATGAAATTTCATCAGTTCCATCACCATAGAAATGTGAAATTTGGTCTTGGAGTGTTGTTGTTTTCTATTTTAAAGTTGTCTCATGGATTTGAGCCCTTGAGTAAGAAGTTAAAGTGTATTTAGTGATGAGTCTACTTTGCTCAACATTTGATGTTCAGATGCTTGGATTTAATTTCCGATGATACCATTGGATTTCGGGGACACTTTTTTAGTCCTAGGAGAGGTCTTGGTTTAACATTCAAAGGTTCCATGAGCAGTTTGGAATTTTTTTGTGAAAGTTAGTTTATTGTGACTTTAGCAGGTTTTGGGTAGGGTAGAACATTATGTTTGGGTTCACGGGATTCTCAATGAATTATGAAGGTCCATTCGGTGAATTTTGTGTCTTGTGTGAGATGTTGGTTTGCTGATTTGTAGTGTCTCTTTCACACTTGTAGAGCCTACCCACATTCGTGAAGGGCCTTGTGATCTTGCCTTTGCATTGTAGGGCTTTGTCACATTCATGATAGTAGGGTAGTGTGGTCTCCATGTTCACGGGGTTTTTGTTATATTGCAGAGGGTCTTTATCCAAACCTTTATATTCATGGAGAAGCTCCCACGTTCACGAAGGGTTCACTGTCCATATCTCCATATTTGAGAGGTAGGGTCCATGTTTGCAGAAAAATGAAGACCTAGCAGATTAATGAATTCCAAAAATTGGGTCGGTTTCTTCCCTATTTCATCATTTTAAGCTTTGAGAACTCTTGGGAGGCAATTTCAAATTATTATTTTTCAAGATAAATCATTTGGGTGAGTGTTTGAGACCCTAAATCTTCATTTTTCCATTAATTTTTATGATTTAAAGCATCAAATTCTTGGTTTTGAACTTCAAAGTTTGGAAATTTTTCAAGGACTCTAGACTTTGAGTAAATGGTGATTTAAAGGTTAGTTTTAACTCATTTTTCTATATGGTTTTTCACTATTGAGTTCAAAAAAAATTTGTTAACATAATTTTACACAAATTTCTAGATTTAACCCGTGTTCTCAAGAATTGATTTTTGGGTCAATTTGGCCCCAATTTTCAAGTCCTGGTTGTGTTCACGATAGGTTAGGCCCCTAGCCTTCACATTTGCGGAGATCCAACAGTGATCGCAGAACACGGGTTCTTTGGCCTTCGTATTTGTGGCTCCTTGTCATGTTCGTGAAGGGAAACTTTATTTTACTCTACAATCGCAGGCCCTCTGGTCTGCATTCATGAAGAGGAAATCGGTATGCTCTTTTATTTAAAGATCATATGTGATTCAACTTGGATCATAAAATTCAAAAGGCGATGTCTTGCGCATTTTAGCCCAAATTTGAGTGATTCAAAGTCATGTCCATCCAAAATTGTTATGGCTACGCTCTGGAGTGATCGAAAGTTGGTGGTTCCTTTTAAGGTAAAGTCGTAATAAATCTGGATTTCCTAGTTCTTAATTAGAGCTTAATTGTTGAATTATTACATTTTGCTTGTTTTGCCTGTTCTGATCCTTGAATTGTGTTCCTTTTTAGAACACAAGTTCAGGGAACTATTTAGGACTTTTTGATGGAGTCAATTCTAGAAATTCCAGCATGGGTCCCATAATTCCCATTGGACTGTGAAGTTGGTCCATTTTCATTTTATGTGTTTATGTGTCTAAACCACTGTATTGACATTGTGATCCAATTTTTGTTAATGTGGTAATGTTGGAAGGTTGTTCGGATAGAAAAAACTTTGGCCTTGTGAATTAAAGCGCGCACGATCAACCTATAGGTAGGCTACAACTTCTTTTTTATTAGATTAAGCTTGAATGTGTAAATACATGCTCATTAGAATGAATTGGGAGTGGGTTCCTAGTTTTTCTTATTTTCCTTTTCTTATATACCATGTTTGAGGATTGATTGGTATTATTTCGGGTGCAGTACCATGCTATACGGGGACGTTGTATGATTCCATGTTGTTGTGAATCTATTTGTTGATGTTACTTATTATATTTGAGCATGTGTGGCCTTAGTCTAGGAATGGACTAGTGTTGCCTTACAAGTGTGATCCTTGTGGCCTGCTAGCCTTGTTTCTTCTCTGATGTCAACTCACATGGACAAGATCATTGTAGACTGGAGTAGAAGACTGGCGTATGATAGTATGAGTCTTATTTTAGGTGTTCTCATAGTTTTATTGATATTTTGTGTCCTCTCCCTACTTTACAGCTATGATGTATTATCGCAGGTTTTGTGCTACCGCGACGACTTGAGATTGGAGTGTTTTAGGCTTGGAGTCTTCTTGTGATTCCTTGTGAGTGGAAATCGCTCCAAGATGGCTTGGTATTGATTATTAAGATGCTCTTGAGATTCGACATGCCCTCGAAGCACTCTTGTTAGTTGGGCGGCTTATGATGAGTCTAAGATTTTGACTCATTTAGGGCTTTGTTTTTATAGTTTTAGTGTCCTCAAATGCCTAATTTATGCTTTAAACTGATATTAAAGTGTTGATTTGCAACATTTAAGGCTAAGGAGCAATGCAAGGACACTATCGGGCAAAAAGGAGCAAACAAGCTGAAGAAGTGGAGAAAAAACGATCCTGGTGATCGCCAAGACCACTCGACGAACCATCGAGTGGATCTTCTAGCTCGCCTAAAGTTCCAGTGTGCCACCCCTAGTGAAGAACTAACTTGGCGAAAGGAAAAGGCAGTCGGCGGATCCCCACACGACTCCGTGATGGCAACCTTGATCGCCTAAAGTCACAGAACCAAGAAGACAAATGGCCAATGCAAAATGGCGATGGATTGGAGCAAAGGGTGGATTGTCGACCAGTTCGGCGAGGCCCGACTTACTCCTCCCAATGGATTTTCAAGCTAAAAATTGGGCAACTATAAATCAAAATTTAAAACCAAATTTAAGGAGATCATTGAGTAGAGATTTTGATCCCCAAGTTAGAGAGTTAGAGTTTTCTCTTAGTTTTTGAGTTCCATTGTAGACTTTGAAGCTTTTGAGGCTCAAACTTGAAGATTTGCAAGTGGGTTTCTGAATTTCTTCAATTTGGACCAATGTAAAGACTTGAAAACCTTTACCCAGATCATGGCTAATGTATTTGGTAATCGTTTCTCTATCTTTATGATATGTAGGTAAAATCCCAATTCTTGGGGTGTGATCATGTGATTATTTGTCTAATTTGCTTATGGGTATTGTTTTTTAATGATTATTTTGTTGTTTTAATGTGGGTTTCATCATTAGTTGTGTTTTAATCTATGGATTGTAATTGCAAATGCAAATCTAGCATAGAGTTTTTTGCTTGCTTGAGAGAGGAGTTTTGCAACCAAAGCTTTTGATTAATGATTGTAGGTATTGGGTTGATGTGGGTTCAGCTCGAGAGAGTGAATCCTAAACTCAATTCTACCTATCTAGCTCGAGAGAGAGTGGATACATTAAGGTTGTGGGTTGCTTATCTTGTTAAGCTTGTAGATGCTCTAGAGAAATTGCCTGAATCGTAATAGTTGTTCGACAGAAAGTTGGTGCACTTAAAGTCCAGCCTACCCACAATGTTTCAGCAAATTGTTGTTAAGTGTCAATTACCCATATTGTATAATTATCTTATAATCGATCACATCCCGAGAATTCCTCTTAATATTATTGTTTCCCCTATTTTCGTACTTGTTTTGGCTGTTAATTGGCAAACCAATCCCCCATCTGACATTTGTTGTCTCCCCTTTAGACTTGTTTGTATGTTTCTGATAATTTTTATTCCTATAACCGATTGGACCACGTTTGCACCTAGAATTGGAAGTAGTGTAAACTGAGAGTTAATCAAAATGGCGCCGCTGCCGGGGAGTGGTGTTGTTTAAAATTCTATTATTGAAGTTGAATTGTGATCTTTTGGGTTGTAATTGAATCGACTTACTTTGGTTTGTGTTTGTGTTGTTTCTGTTGAACAGAGAAAGAGATGAGCGTGAACGGGAGTAATGGTAGCCAAGTGGGCCACCAAGACGATGTTAGAAATCTGAATAATGTGAATGACCCAATTCAATTGGGTGGTGTTGGTGCAATACGTCCTCCTCATGTTGAGGGTAATGTTGTCTTCAATGTTACAAGCATGATGTTACAGTTCCTCCAAATGAAGGGATTATATGGAGGGCTGGCCCATGAAGACCCTCATAAGCATATTCGGAACTTCGTGGATGTTTGTAGTCCGTTCTCATTCAAGAACATATCACAAGAATCAGTCTGTCTTAGGTTGTTCCCATTCTCTTTGATGGGAGAAGCTACCAAATGGTTGGCTAAATTACCGAGGGACTCCATCACCTCTTGGGATGATTTTACCATAGCATTCTCTGTGAGATTCTTTCCCCATCAAAAATAATGACACTTAGAGATAGCATTCAAGGTTTCAAATGCTTGGAAGGTGAACCAATCCACGAGACGTGGCTGATATTTAAGAAGTTGGTACTTCAATGCCTGACTCACGGACTGCCAAACCATATTTTGTTACAATGCTTCTCTAGGAGTATTGACTCGGTGAACAAAGGAGTTGATGATCAACTTGTTCCCGGAGATATATTGCAACAACCCTATAAAGTAGTGTCTCAAATCCTTGATGGCATGACCAAGAACAATAGGGAATGGTACACTCGTGAAGACCAAGTCTGTCCTCTAACTTTTAGGATGACAAAAGAAAAGATCGAGAAGGACCAAGAGAGAGACCAAAACATGGCCAAAATGATGACCCAACTGGATCTATTGGCAAAAAATGTGATGGGCAGTGGTTTCAAGAGTGTAAATGTTGTGGTTGTTGGTGAAGTAAACTCCGAAGAAGCACAATTTGAAGCGTTATACAATGAGGAAGTGAACTTCCTTGCTAATCAAGGAAATCCTCAAATTACCCTAGACCGGGTGAAAATCCAAGTTGGAATAGGTATGATGGATGGAGAGATCGTGATAGGGAATGGAGTGATCGTAATGCTACTTGGAATGAAAGGGATGGTGAAAAGGAAAGATACATCCCACCTCATGAACGCAAAAAGCCCAAAGAGCAAAGAGCTGACCCGGAGAACATATGTACAAAAGACATGCTTGCACGCATTCTCAACAAAGTTGAAGGGTCGGACAAAGTGTTTAAAGAGATGATAGATGTCTCAACTCTCAATCAGACGGTGACTTCTCACTCAGTCTCTATTAAGCAGAAGGAGACACAAATGGGTCAAATCTCGACTCATTTAAATACAAGACCAAAAGGAGGGTTGCCTAGTGATACAATGGCAAACCCCAAAAATGAAGCTTGAATTGGTATTTTCATCATGCCACGGCATTAAATAAGGCTCTTCTTGGGAGGCAACCCAAGTCTTTGTTGTGTTTAAATTTTGTTTTTGAATAACGGGTGTTAATTTTGCAGGTTGAAAAGTGAAAAGTGTTGGAAAATGGGTAATTTTGCGAGCCAAAAGTCCAGTTGGCAAATCACTGAAGAGGTCGTCGAGCCCTGACTTGGACCGTCATTGGAACCACCCAACTTGATGGGGAACTCTGTAAAACTCGGCGAGCGCGACTTATACCGCCGAATGGAACACGAACCAAAAGGTTTTGAAGGGCAAACGGTTTAAAATTTCAAAATCCTTTCACTTTCCTACTTTTTAACTCTCTCACTTTCTCACTGGATATTAGATTCTCGTACTTTTATGTTGTTATTCTCGTATTACTTGGGATCTTTGCTCGGTTTACTTTTGGATTCTTTGCTGCCTAGCTTTTCAACTATTTTTTCGGCATAAAGGTTGGTTTTCCGAACCCTGAACTCTATTTGTGGTTGAAGTCGAATGCAATCGATAATGTGTTGTCAATAATTGTTGGTAGTATGGTTTAATCATTGTTTAATTGTTGGATTGCCCGTAATTAATTGAATTAGTACCTATTTGTTTGTCAATGGTTGATTCCCGTGTCGTTGCTTGTTTAAATCGAGTTGAAATTATTGGGTTGTATTAAAAATGTGTTGGGTCTAGCGGGGTGAAGTCTGAGTAACCCCGGATTGTGCTAAATGTCATAGTTTACTCAATGATGGAGCGGTTGATGTCATTCTTAAGGGAAAAACACGTCAAATGACCAATTTTCTCCAAATCGGGGGAAGTCTGAGTACCCCGAGGGAATGGGTAGTATGGGTCTTGAGTTAATTTTTAGTGTAGGTGTTTAATTTTGATTTCAGGGGCTGCGGGCTTGATTTTGAAGTAAGGGGTGAAAATTGGCACGTTGGATCGTTTGGCAAGCTGAGTCAAGCTCGTCGAGTGGTTCGGTGGTTTGCCAAACACCTCCTAGATCACCATTAATTTCCTTAAATGTTATGTTTTTATTCCCTGAGCTCGCCGAGTTCACTCGGAGAGCCGCTGAAAGTGCTTCTTGATCGCCCTTCTGTGCCCCTAATTCCTTAAAATGCACTGTAACTTTCAACAAACTACCTTTAGTTCACCGATTGGTGTTTGTGATTCGCCGAATGGCCCTGGACATCACAGACCAACTTTGAATTTTTGAAATTTTGTTCTGGAACTTTTGGCGAGCCCGATATAGCTTGCCGACCGGTTCAGCGAGTCTTTCTGCAACTTATTTTTTGCACTTTCTCTGGAACTCTTTCTAACATTTTTCTATGTTGTTTGCAGAAATGGCTAGACCCAAAGTTTCTGGAAGAGACATGTCATCCCGGAAATGGGCACGACGAATAACTATTAATGAGGATGCGGTTGCATCCTGAGAAAAGGTGACCAAACTCCCTACAAAGAGAGGCAAAGGCAAGAGCAAGGCGCCCATGGTTGAAACACCGGAGGCCAGCTTCGATAGTGAGGTAGTCTACAAGACACACCTCACTTCATCAGACAGCGAGGGGGACTCATAGAATTCTCAGGCGTCCATCTCTAAGCTGAGGATGACGAGTTGTTACAGTCCCGAAGAGTAGAGCAGAGCTCTAAGGGGATGCATGATCCGAATAGGATCCTAGTGCCTCTGAATCCTCCTTCTCCAGCTCCAGCACAGACTGTGGTCCCGGCGCCACCAGTACAGGGTCCTCCTCCCCGATCACTCAATAAACTAAAGGCCAAGGGATTAAGGACCATATTAGAGAAGAAAAGATTGTCCACAGATGGCGTGGTGGACAGACATCCAGCAGTGTGGGACATTCTCAGGTTCCACAGATTTGAGGTCTTCACCAAACCCCGTGTCCCATACATTACTACTTGGTTCCGGGAGTTCTACTTTGCTTACAATGACTTGGTGCCTCAGGGGAAGAAGAAGGCTAGTGCCTTCAAGCTGATGAACTTTGCAGTGGTCTGAGGAAAGAAGGTTAAATGCAGCAGTGATGATATAAATATTGTGTTTGAGCGTGCTACCGACTTCACGCATGACTACCATAGTATGATCAAGACACAAACTCTAGATAACCTAAAAGGTTGGTTGGACCCTCTTCTTTCAGACATCACCCCGAGGTGAATTGAGGCTAGAGCGTCGATAGAGAAAAAGGATCTTAATGTGGCAGCGAGCTATTGGTTTGCATTTATCAGCAACACGATCATGTCATCCCAGAATGAGCCTATCCTCGCCACCTAAAGGCGGCATGTCTTGGGTCTATCATTTCTAGGAAGAGGCTCAATTTTGGTTTGATTATTGATCAGGATATGTCCATGAGGGCAAAGCAGTGCCAGACGTCTCTCTCATTTCTGGTGTTGATCACCGAGTTATGTCGGCATGCCTGAGTTCCATGAGATGATAAGAGGTATGTAGAGGTTACACCCACCTCTTATACCAAAATTTGGTGTATAGAGGCCGAGTACACGCGGGATGAAGCTGACAGGAGGAGGGCATCCCCGGTGGACACATCATCGGAGGTTGACTTTGATATGATACCTGCAGAGGCAGGCATGCCTACTCCAGCCACTGGGACTTCAGATACTTCAAGCTCAACTCCTTCTGATACTCCTGACACTGTTGTTGCACTTCTTCCCCCTAGATTTTCTGTTGCCGGTACTTCTGCTCCCCGAACTCTGATCACCCAGGTGATGCTATTCAAAATGGGTTATTTAGCCCAATCTTCCTATGTGAGGGCCTCCCGATTAGAGGTCGCTATTCCTAGGATGATCGAGAGGGCCATTATTGTTGCTTTGACACCCTTCAGAGCTGCTATTGATAGCCACAAGTTGGTCCTGGATGCCTTGACGATGAGAGTAAGGGAGTGTGAGAAGGGCTAGGGAGCCACTGATGTTGTGACGGCCTTGAAGGCTGATATCTCTGGGTTGAGAAAAGATGTGGACCAGCTGAAGTCCACTGATTTTACTTTATTGTTTGGGATGGTAGAGATCCCAGTTGGCCCAAGCACCGATGTTCTAACTTATTCTGATGTACCTCTGGCTACCACCGGAGATGAGCTTAAAGGTGATGATGTTGTTGTAGAGTTTGAGGTTGAAACTGTTGAGGAGCAGCTTCGTGTTCGTGAGGAGGCTATCTATGAGGACTTGGGCTGACTTGGAGGGTGCTATGTTCGAGACTGCGAGACATGCATCACTTCAGGATACTTTTATGTTAGGCTCCAGCAGAGCCAAGGATACTAAGAAACCGGACACTGATGCCCAGACAGAGGGAGTCCTGATAGCTGAGACATCGGGCACTGATGCCCCGACAGATGGAGTGACTGATATGCAGACTTCACCCAAGCTTAGCCTGGCAGGATGATTATTTTTACCTCCATCTTTGTTATCTTATTGACTGTTGTGTTTTATTTGCATTTGAGGACAACTGCATATTTTTGTTGGTGGGGCAAGGTATTTCCATACCTACCTCCTTTGGGTTGTTTTGTGAATATTATGATTTGTGATGTGAATATTGAGCTTATTGAGTTATATATATCTTGTTTGTGGAATTATGGCCCATTGTTTTGATATGAAAATGGTTTAGAACCAAGTTTTAAAAAAATTCCACCTCTTTTGTGTATGATTATGGTTGTTCTTGTGCAAATTTGAGTGTCGGTTGTGGTCGATATCGATGACTCAAATAGTGCTCTTAATTGAATGAAATGAATGTGCAGATATGATTAGGCAAACTAAGTTATATAGGCAATATGTGAACTTTTAGCATCTCGTTGTGACTAGCCGATTGTTAAATGAGTCTCTTGTGCTGAACATTACACGCTAGCTAGAAAGTGTGGAGTCTTGTTTGATAATGGTACCAATATCTTGTGTGGTGAGGTTGTCTTAAACATTGTGCCTGATGACACCTAGAATTTACCCCGTTGGTCCGATTGACTGAGTGAAGCAAGCAATTGAAATAATCATAGGTGAAATTTTTGGAGAGTGAGCCAATTTGATAATATACCTATTTGTGGCCAACCTTGTGAGATGTGTGAACCTTGTTTGGCACCTTTTGAGCCTATCCTTTTCTTGGAAGAAACTTGAGCAACTTGGCATTCGAGTACTTCTGTTGAGCTTGAACTTGCATTTGAAGCAAGCATTGTGAGCTTGAGTACACTTGATAATGGTGAGTCACAATTTGAATCTTTGAGTGCACAATTGAGCATTGTATGTGTAGTTTGAATCTAGTGTGTACATTTTTGTTTAATCTCAAGCAACACTGTTTGTAGACATCCTTGTTGAACTGATTGATCTTGAGTTTTACTTGAGGACAATCAAAAGTTTAAGTTGGGGGTGTTGATAAGTCTGAGATTTCGACTCATTTGGGGATTTGTTTTGATGGTTTTAGTGTCCTCAAATGCCTAATTTATGCTTTAAACTGATATTAAAGTGTTGATTTGCAACATTTAAGGCTAAGGAGCAATGTAAGGAGACTACCGGGCAAAAAGGAGCAAACAAGCTGAAGAAGTGGAAAAAAACGATCCTGGTGATCGCCAAGACCACTCGACTTACCATCGAGTGGATCTTCTAGCTCACCTAAAGTTCCAGCGTACTACCCCTAGTGAAGAACTAACTTGGTGAAAGGAATAGGCAGTCGGCGGATCCCCAAACGACTCCGTGATGGCAACCATGATCGCCTAAAGTCACAGAACCAAGAAGACAAATGGCCAATGCAAAATGGCGATGGATTGGAGCAAAGGGTGGATTGCCGACCTATTCGGTGAGGCCCGACTTACTCCTCCCAATGGATTTTCAGGCTAAACATTGGGCAACTATAAATTGAAATTTAAACCAAATTTAAGGAGATCATTGAATAGAGATTTTGATCCCCAAGTTAGAGAGTTAGAGTTTTCTCTTAGTTTTTGAGTTCCACTGTAGACTTTAAAGCTTTTGAGGCTCAAACTTGAAGATTTGCAAGTGGGTTTCTGAATTTCTTCAATTTGGACCAATGTAAAGACTTGAGAACCTTTACCCAGATCATGGCTAATGTATTTGGTAATCGTTTCTCTATTTTTATGATATGTAGGTAAAATCCCAATTCTTGGGGTGTGATCTTGTGACTATTTGCCTAATTTGCTTATGGGTATTGTTGTTTAATGATTATTTTGTTGTTTTAATGTGGGTTTCATCATTAGTTGTGTTTTAATCTATGGATTGTAGTTGCAAATGCAATTCTAGCATAGAGTTCTTTGCTTGCTTGAGAGAGGAGTTTTGCAACCAAAGCTTTTGATTAATGATTATAGGTATTGGGTTGATGTGGGTTCAGCTCGAGAGAGTGAATCCTAAACCCAATTCTACCTATCTAGCTCGGGAGAGTGGATACATTAAGGTTGTGGATTGTTTATCTTGTTAAGCTTGTCAATGTTCTAGAGAAATTGCCTGAATCATAATAGTTATTCGAGAGAAAGTTGGTGCACTTAAGGTCCAGCCTACCCATAATGTTTCAGCAAATTGTTGTTAAGTGTCAATTACCCATATTGCATAATTAGCATATAATAAATCACATCCCGAGAAATCCTCTTAATAATGTTGTTTCCCCTGTTTTCATACTTGTTTTAGCTATTAATTGACAAACCAATCTCCTAATCTGACATTTGTTGTCACCCCCTTAGACTTGTTTGTATGTTTTCGATAGTTTTTATTCCTATAACTGATTAGATGACGTTTGCACTTCATAATTGAATTCTAACACGTACCGCTCCTTGTGGGTTCGACCCCAACTCTTTGTTATGTTTAATACTAGATAACGATCGTCTTTGCACCTAGAATTGGAAGTGATGCAAACTGAGTGTTAATCAGCTTACGCCCTTAGGAGTGAGCGGATGGCTCGGTGGACTTGATATTTGAGATCATCTTCAGAGTCGACACACCCCTGGGTCATTCTTTCTGACAAGGTTAGGAATGGATTGGCTGGCTGGGAGACCTAGATTGATTTGTCACTCTTGCTAGTTCGGTTGTGAGTTGACTGAATTGTTGAGTATATGTGGTTGCTTGGGCTAGGATCCCAGTTTTCACTTTTTGTGTCCAGATTCCTGGTACTCTTCTTATAGTATACTAAGATATTGTGTGTACCTACTAGGCTTATGGGGGTCTAGTTCGGTTTAGATTAGTTGTACTTATATTTACTTTCGGTATGCTCATGTGCTCTTTTTTATGCGCTTTGACTGGTATTTGTGTCTAGATTATATCTTTTCATATTATCTTTACCTTTCTTGCTCAGTCGGCCTATGATGCCTTCTGAGTACCTTTGTTTTTGTACTCATGCTATACTCTGCATCTGTTTCGTGATCTAGGTCCTAGTACAAACTTTCGGTGGTGATTTTTCATACCATCAACAGCTTTTGGGGATCGGAGATGCGGATAAGCACTTGGCTTCATGGGCTTTCTAGTCTCCTTCTGTATATTATGTAGCTAGTCTTTTACTTTTGAGGTAGCTTTGCTTTGGGTCCACTTTTAGGACTTGTACTCTTATTTTTAGACAACTTTGTACGTATGACTTGCAGGTTCTTTGAGGGATCTTTTGTATATAGTTTTTAGTTTGCTTCTGCTTTTGTTTAATTGTGTGGTTTAGTTTGATTTCATTTTAGTTCTACCCTTATACTCATTACTTGTTGTTCTGAGTTACAGGTTGACTTACCTACTAGCGGGTCATAGTAGGTGTCATCATGACTCGAGGAATTGGGTCATCTACAAGTTTGTATCAGAGCTCCAGGTTCATCAGTCTCACTTGGATGGAGCTAATACCTAGTACAGTCCTACGGATCAGTGTGAAGACGTATGTATCCTATCTTTTGAAGGTTACGAGGTGTCTTTAGGAATTTCCCTCTTTTGTATCACTTTCGTGTAGTGTGTGTGTTATTCGTTTCTTGAAATCTCACTTATTTTACTCTTCTCACAGGATGGCTCGTATGCGGTGCGTGATGGCTTGAGGTAGGGCTCAACCTGTCTTACCGGCCAGAGGTGGAGCACAAGCCCCATATAGAGAGAGGGATTCAGAGCAGCAGTGAACCCTCCACCATCTTGGGTTCCAATTCAGTTGGTGGGGCTCGGACCAACTCATCCACCACCTAGACCAGATATGGCCCCAAAGGTTCAGGCAACTATTCCACTGTTAATGATCTCTGGTGTGCGCAACATGCCCCAGCTACAGCTGAAGAACCAACACCAGCATCAAGCCAGCAAGGTTAGCCTTCAGCAGAGACACCTTAGGCCCAGGTACCACTTAGGGGTGTCCAGACCATAATTGGGCAGGAGCCATGCCACTAAAGAAGTAGAAGATGCTCAGAGTATTTCTCAAACTTTCACCTTTAAAGTTTTCTCGGGCTATGGGTAAGGATGCCCATGAGTTTCTGACAACTTGCCAGAAGCGGCTTCATGCTTCGAGACTAGTGGAGTCGCGAGGAACCAATTTCACTATGTATCAACTAGATGGGCTAGGCAAGAAATGATGGTGTACTTCCTTAGAGACCAGACCAGTTGGGTCTCCCTCGGTCACTTGAACTGAGTTTTTTGAGGACTTATTGGCTAGGTTCATCCCCAGTGTCAGGGATCGCCTCCGGGGTCAATTCTCAAAGTTGGAGAAGGAATTTATGACTATACAGAGTATGAGGTAAGGTTTCATAAGCTCTCCTGCCACACTACCATGGTCCTACCTACTGAGGAGGAGAGAGTTTGATTCTTTGTTCGTGGGTTGAGACATTAGTTGCGGATTGAGATTTAGTTTATTCTCTATATGGGTTGTTCCTTTCTTGATGTTGTTGATCAAACCCGCACTATTGAGCAGCTCTATCGTGAGGCACATGGGGTTAGCGACAAGAGAGTGAGGTATAAGGGCAGTTATAGTGACTCTTGTCCCAGGTCCAGAGACATCAATTCTACTCTATGTTAGAACATTTCTGTGAATGTTATTCTAATCTAAGTAGTACTATTTTTATGATAGGACCCAATAGGGTTTCAGTAGAGTCAGTCCACCTATCTTGTCGAGGCCTTATTACAGAATTCAGAGGGTGACCGATATAGCCTTAGTGAGATTGACTCCAATCAGATTTGAGATAGATATGAATCATGTGCTTCAGGCCATGGTGGTTGTTCTTTTGGAGTTGATTATTTTCATGTTATTTTTATTGCGGGCACCTGGATCACTGGGCCAGAGATTGCTCTTTTGTAGGTGGATTTCTCCCGCTTCATAGGTACATCCACTAGCTCTACTAGCTCTACCACCAACACCTCACTCTAGGGGTCAAGGTAAGGTTCAAGACTGTCACGGTGGTTATCAGGGTATTCAGGGTGGTCTCCGGGGAGGTAGTTTAGGTGGTAGGATTGATTGCTAGGGAAGAGGTGGACAGGGCCATTTCTATGCAACTCCAGCGATGGCGGAGACTGAGGCATCCGATGATGTATTCACATGAATGATTCTCTTATGTCAGCAGCCTACCTTGGATTTATTTGATCCAGGCTCTACCTTTTCTTATATGTCTTTTTATTATGCTTCTCATATATGTTTGAGTTCTAAGCCTTAGGCAGTGTCGTTGTGTTTTTCAACCCCCATAGGTGAGTCTTTAGTAGTGGATCAAGTGTTTTCATCTTCCTTGGTTACTATCCAGGGTCATGACACCTGGGCTAACCTTATTTTGCTCGATATGTTTGACTTCGATGTAATTCTTGACATGGAATAGTTATCCTCCTACGGTGCAGTCTTATATTGTTTCTCAACGAATGTTACCTTAGTCATGACTGGTATTCCCTCGGTGGTATGATAGGGCTCTCGTAGTAGCATAGCGATCGAAGTTATCTCTTTTGTCTACCGAAGGCTAGTGGTTAGTGGATTTTTTATCTTATTTGGCCTATGTGTATGATATGAGCAGGGAGGTCCCTATAGTTGAGTGCGTTCTAGTTGTTTGTGACTTTGTAGATGTGTTTCTATCGATCTACCTTGCCAACCCCTAGAGCATAATATTGACTTTCCTAATGAGCTTGAGCTGGGAACTCGGCCTATTTCTATTCCGCAATATCGGATGGCTCTTAAAGAGCTCAAGGAGTTCAATGTTCAGCTTTAAGATCTTTTGTGTAAGGGATTTATCAGGCCTAGCTTATCACCCTAGGGCGCTCCTATTCTCTTTGTGAAGAAGAAGGATTGTACGATGCGCATGTATATTGATTATAGGTAGCTGAATAAGGTGACGGTGAAGAGATATTACCCCATGCATAGGCTTAATGATCTATTTGATCTACTAATACTTTGTGAGGCCCATGATTCTAAATAATCTACCATCTAGGCACCACGAAGATGTATCATGATTTGAGGCAGCACTATTGATGGAGTGGTATGAGGAGAGATATTGCGGACTATGTGTCCCATTGCCTTGGTTTCCAACAGGTGAAGATCGACCATTTGAGACCTGGTGGTTAGGTCCAAAGATTACCCATTCTTGAGTAAAAGTGGGATCACATTACTACAGACTTTATGGAAGGTTTGCCTCAGACTTTTAGAGGTGTTGATAGTATTTGAGTCATTGTTGATCAATTTACCAAGTCAACACACTTCCTCCATGTCCAGTCTTCATTCAGCACCGAGAGAATGGTTTGTATCTACATTTGAGAGGTGATTCTTCTTCATGGTATGCCTCTTTATCATATCAAATCGGGGTGCTTAGTTCACTTCTAACTTTTGGAGGACTTTTCAGGAAAAGTAGGGTACTCGCATTAACCTTAGATCAACTTTCCACCCATATACTGATGGTCAATCGGAGCGTACTATTCATGTTTTTGAGGATATGTTGTGAGCATATGTTCGAGAGATCAGAGGTCAGTGGGACCAATTCTTGCCTTTGGTAAAGTTTGTGTACTATAATAGCTACCACTCTAGCATTTAGATGGCCCTATTTGAGACTTTATATGGTAGGCATTGTCACTCTCCAATTGGTTTGTTTGAGTCTATAGAGCCTAGACGTAGTATAGACTTGATTCAGAGGCTTTGGACCAGGTAAGGGTGATTCAGGACAGGCTTTATACAGTTCAGAGTAGGCACCAGAGTTATGCTGATTGTAGGCATTGGATCTGCCTCCATGTGTCTCCCATGAAGGGCATGATGAGGTTTGGAAGATGGGGAAAATTTAACCCCAAGTATATTGGGCCGTCTAAGATCCTTTGGACAATTTGTGAGCTTGCTTATGAGTTTTCCATACCTCCAGTATTTTCAGTTATCCACCCGGTTTTCCGTGTTTTAATGTTGCGTCAATATATTCCTGGGGAATCTCATGTGCTCCAGTATGATGCAGTAGAGTTGGATGACCGTTTGACTTTTATGGAGTAGTCAGTTGTCATTATAGCCAGAGATATGTGACAGTTGCGTTCAAGAGCCATTCTTGTGGTTAAGACCCATTGGAGGCATCGTCCAGTTGTAGAGGCTACTTAGGAGATCGATTAAGAGATGTGGGAGTTATTTCCTGGCTTATATGAGCCTTCAGTACTTCTTAACTCTTACATTCACGGATAAAAGTCATGTTAGTAGTGGATCTTGTAATGACCCTCCAGGTCATCTCTGTGTTCGTGTCTTATGTTCATCGTTTAAAGTGTTCCTAGTGACCCCAAGTCATTTATGACTTGTTGGGACTAACAGTTTGGTCACCAAGTTGTTCATTTGGAGCTTTTGAACCTTTAATGATCATTTTTTATTAAAAGTTCAAGAAGAAGGCCTCAGAATCCAATTTCGATTATTCCATCAAATCTGGAATGGTCATTTTAGGCTAGCAACATGGTCGGCATGACTCCCAAGGCTTTAGGTACGGTCTCTGTAATTAGGAATTTCAACTTTCATGTTAAGACCTAAGTTTGACTTTAGTCAACATCCTGGGTAAACACGCTTGTATGAGAATTTTTTCCATGTGGTTAGCTCAGGAATGTTGAATTTGCTCTTAACGACCCTTCGTGTGGATCTTGAAGCTTCTAGGCTAATCTCGAGCCCCCTTGTGGATTTTGACTAAAAATAAAGTTTGGGGTGCGACCAAGTTTTTTCCAAGATAACCTCGTATGGAAATTTTGGACTGCTCCGTTGAGATCGAAATATTAAATTTGGTCGGGTAGCATATCTTGTTTATGTCCACGAGATTTCTAATGAATTCGGACCACCCTGTCAAAGATTTCAAACTTGCCAAAACTAGTAGATATGCACTAGTTGGTGCAGACCAAATTTGGTCTTCGCATTTGCGGGCCTTGGGTCGCGTTCTTGGAGGCTAGGAAGGTTGGTCACCACATCGCAATGGGTTAGGCCCTTGGCTTTCGCGTTCGTGGGGACCTGGCCGCAATTGCGAACGCCCAGGTTCTTTGGCATTCGCGTTCGTGAGCTCCTTCCCACATTCGTAAAGGGCAACTCTCTTTCACTCTGCGATCGCGAATCCTCTAAGCCGCGTTCGCGAAGACCAAATTGGCCTGGTCTTTTATTTGAATTATTGCATGTTACTTGTCTTGGCTGTTCCGAGCCCTAGATTGTGTTCCTTTTTGGAACACAAGTTTTGGGAACTATTAAGGACCTTTGACAAAGTCGATTCCAAAATTTTTGGCATGGGTCCCACAATTCCCGTTTGACTCAAAAGTTGGTTTGTTTCCGTTTTTGGTGTCTAAACGGTCATATTGATGTAATGACCCTATTTTTTATAGCGTGACAATGTTTGGAGGTCGTTCAAAAAGGAAAATTTATGGCATTGTGATTTGTAGCGCGCACGGTCAGCCTAAAGGTAGGTTACGACTTCCTTAATATTAGATTGAGCTTGAATGCATAAATTCATGCTGATTAGAATGAATTGGGGAGGAGGTACATAGTTGTTCTTATTTTCCTTTTCTTAGATACCATATTTTAGGTTTGATCAACATTATTTCGGGTGTGTGATGGACGGGGACAGTCTGTGATTCCATGTTGTTGTGAATTGATTTGTTGATGTTACTTGTAATATTTGAGCATGTGTGGCCTTAGTCTAGGACTAGACTAGTGTTGCCTTAGACTTGCGATCCTTGTGGCCTGTTAGCCTTGTTTCTTCTCCGACGTCGACTTAGACGGACTAGATCCCCATAGACTGGAGTAGCAGACTTGAGTCTGATAGTATGAGCCTTAGTTTAGGAGTTTGCGCAGCTTCATTAATCTTTTGTCTCATTTCCCTACTTCTGTGTCTCTAATGTGTTACCGAAGGTTTTGTCCTATCGCGGTGACTTGGTATTGGAGGGTTTTAGGCTTGGAGACTTCTTGTGATTTCTTGTGAGTGAACGTTGTTCCACGATGGCTTGGTATTGATTGTTGAGATCCTCTTCGGAGTCGACACACACCCGGGTCACTCTTGCTAGTTGGGCGTCTTATACCACTGGGAGTGGACTAGTTGGTTAGGCGGCTTTGATATTTGAGATCCTCTTCGAAGTCGACACACCCCTGGGTCACTCTTACTAGCTGGGCTAGGAGTAGACTAGATGGCTGGCCGGCCTAGATTAATTTGTCACTCTTGATAGTTGGGCTAGGACTTGGCTGGATTATTGAGTATATGTGGTTACTTGGGCTGGGATCCCGATTTTTGCTTCTTGGGTTTGGATTTGTGGTAATGTTCTCTCAGTATACTTATCTATTATGTGCACTTGTCAAGCTTATGGGGGTCCATTCGAGTTTTATTTAAACATGCGTACGAGTGTACTTTCTAGGCTTATGGGGTTCTAGATAGGTTTGGTTTAGTTGTACTTAGACTTTCTTTCGGTATGCTCGTGTTCTCTCTTTCATATCTGCATTGACCTCAATTTGTGTCTAGATTCTATACGTTTATACTCTTTACCTTTCTTTCTCAGTCGGCCTATGATGTCTACTGAGTACCTTTGTTTTCATACTCATGATTTCGCCATGCATGTCCTAGTACCACCTACTGATGGTGATTGTTCGTCCCATCAACAACTATTTGGGATCGGAGATGTGGGTGAGCACTTGGCATCCTGGACTTGTTGGTCTCTTTCTATATATTGTGTATCTAGTTTTTTTTTCTTTTCAGACTGATTTGCTTTGGGTTCACTTTTGGGACTTGTACTCTTATTTTTAGACAGCTCTATACTTGTGAATTTTAGGTTCTGGGAGGCATCTTTTGTATATAGTTTTTGGTTTGCTTCTGTTTCTATTTCGTTTTGTGGTTTATTTTGATTTATGTTTATTTCTATCCTTACACTCAATACTTGCTATTCTGACTTACAAGTTGGCTTACCTACTGGCAGGTTTAGTAGGTGCCATCATCACTCGAGGAATTGGGTCGTGATAGTTATCATTATCATCCTCTTCTTTATCTTCACATCCTTCTTCTGTGACCACTAATGTGATGGCTTTATTAGATTTGTATGTTTTATATGTTGTCCTTGGTGAGATACAATATCATGTAGTGATTTACTGGAAGTTGATTTTTGAACTTCACTAATAGGTAACAATGCCTCTCTTTTTGTAGGATATTGTGTGTAATTATGTAATCATCTTTGTTGTGAGGGCATTTGAGTACCTTTGTTGAGCTTGAACTTACATTTGAAGTGAGTATTGTGAGATTGAGCATCTTTGGTAATGGTGAAGTCACAACTTGAATCTTCAAGTGCACAATTGATCATTGCATGAGTAGTCGAGTCTTGTTGTGTGCATTCATGTTGAGTCTTTTGTAACACTATTTGAGACATCCTTTTGAACTGCTGAACTTGAGTTTTACTTGAGGACAAGCAAAAGTTTAAGTTGGGGATGTTGATGAGTCTGAGATTTGGCCTCAGTTAGGACATTATTTACATAGGTTTAGTGTCCTCAAATGCTAAATTTGTGCCATGAACTGATGAAAATTCCTTGAATTTCATGTAAATGGGTTGAGGAACAAAGCTAGGACATTAATAGGAAAAAAGGACAACACAAGCTGAAAAAGAAAGAGAAAAACAAGACTGACGATCGCCAAGAGAACTCAGCGGATCGCCAGTCACTTCTCGATCACCTAAAGTTATAGAATACTGAGCCTGAAAAAGGAAGAACTTAGGCAAACTGCATTCCCTATTGGCGACTCGCCGACTGCATCGGCGAAGGATGACCATGTCACCGAAAGTACTAATTGAGGTCAAGGTGAATTCAAATTGGAGAGATAAAAGACTAAACGGCGCATCGTGGAAATGATCGACGATCTCGATTTAGATCGCCTAAAATAACAGTGTTTGAATGATGAAAATGCGAAGAAATAAGGTGAGAGGAAAGAACGATCGGCGAGTCGCCGAATGGTCGGCGAAGCCCGACTTTCCTCGCCGATTGGCCCCAAAAAGCCACACCTCAGATTAGTATAAATGGATTTTTGGAAGAGAGAGAAAGCATTCAGAAATTGTGAGGAACAAAAGATAGAGAGTAAAAATACTGCTATTGTTAACTTTGAATAATTTTAGCAAGAATTTTCAATTGGGTATTGTAATAGAGGAGATATTATTCATTTTATACTTTTGATTTTCAAATACCCAGTTATGGAGCATGTAGCAGGTATCGAATTAATTCCCTTTTTAATGATTGGCTAAAATCCCAATCTTGGGGGTTAGACAATGTAACCAATTGTTGCGTTTGACTTAATGTGTGCTAGTAATTATTGATTTTTGGTGTTAATTTGAAATGGGTCGCAATTATTATTGTGGTTTAGCTCCTATATTGTATGTTTAGTGCAATATACCCCAGTATTTTATGCTTGCCTAAGAGAGAAATGTAGAGCTAAGGTAGTAACTTGGCATTCATAGCTAGTGGGTCATGACGGTTTCAGCTTCATAAAGTGAAACTCAAGATTCATCCTTTGTATCTAGCTCGAGAGAGTAGATTTGATGAGATTGTGGGCTGGTCTTCTAATGGAGTGCGTTGAGGTTCGAAAGAACTCAATGGAAATAGGGTAATTGTTCGAAAGAAAATTGCCATACCTAAAGTCCATCCTACCCATGACGAATTAACATTTGGTTAGTGATTTGCACCCGTTGAGTTGAACTTTGCAATTGGTTAATCAATCCCCCAAGCATTGTCTCTTTATTTGATTGTTCCTTGTTGATTGTTGAAGTGGTTTTGTAGTCTAAAAACTGCTCGCTTGGAATAGTGACTACGTCATCGAGTTTAGTTCATAATTTCCTAAAACTTTTATTCTTTCAGCTGCAAAAGTGGCCGTTATAACTTCATATTCGAATTCAAAAATAGAACTATTCTTTGTGGGATCGACCCCAACTCATTTAGTTGGGTTTTATACTGATTTACGATCGTTGAACACCTAGAATTGGATAAGGTGTGCTTGAAATGTTAAATCAGTTATAGAATTACCTATGACCATAGTCTCATCGGTCCAATAAGGGCAATATGACCCAAATATTTATTTTACAACACAAACATGACAAATCACTTTTTACCAATGTTCATGTCTATACAAATAAATTTATTTTAATATACATATATTTTCATGAAAAATCACAATGTTTTAAGTGACACTTTTTCATCAAAGAACACAATTCTTTTGAACGAGTAATATAATTTTGTGATTTTATACTAGTCATATTATATACTAGTAAAGAGAGACTCAAGGACTACAATATCAAATATACTCCAAGAATATTGTGGGTCTAACATAATACAAGAATGTCATTAAATTTTATATCTTGTACTTTTAAATTTAAATTAGATGGTAAGTCTAAGTTTGTCTTTATCACAATTCAAGAAGACCCCCACATTTTAAATATGTTCTTAAAAATATTTTTCAAGTATTTGAAATTATTTTTCACATATTTTTTTCTCATGCTTTCAAATTGTATACCATCAAAATACACATTGGCAACATAAAGCCTTCTTTTGGAGGATTTAATCCATAGAAACACCCATTGCAGGCACAAAAACCACTAATTTTATGTTACTAGTATTTTTTCCTTTCTGTCACAATTAAAAGACCACTTAGTATTTAGAATACTAACAATAAAGATTCAATCTTTATACAACTTGTTACTAGTTTAACGATGAATTTTTATATTCTTCTAATCATTAACCAAATGAACCTTGAATTGTGATGAAATTGTTATTTTCTTTCAATCAGTTTCATTTTCGAGTAGTAAGCCAAAAATGTTTTAATCTTCAAAAACCTCAAATACAACATTGTTTCTAGCTAACAATGAAGATTTTATATTTTTCAAATCAATTAAGTATTTAACAAATTGATGAAGTTTATATATTCTTCAAACCAATGCACAATCTGATTTATTCAGTGAAGTTCTTATATTCTTCAAATCAAAGGAGTAAAAAATCAAAAGATTTTAGTCTCCAAAAGTCGGACACAATCAAATTTCACATGGAGTAGAAAATTACAAAAGTTTTTTTCCTCCTCTAAACAGAATTCGTATTAATAATCATAAAGATATATTCCTAGATCATCACATAATGACCATCTATCCTAACATTTATGAAATAAATCTCATAACTTACAAAGGATACAAAAAAAATCAAGAGAAATAAAGATGATACCTGATTTTTACTCCCATTGAATCATATTCTATCTGTCAGCAATGATTCCATGTAAGTCACTTTTCTTGTTAATTTTTTCTTTCTTACCCAATTTCCATCATATTCCAAGTTTTCTTAGAAGACGCTGAATTTCAACGAGAAACTAAACTCATGTTCAAATATTGTTAGGATACAACATATGTTCATTTAATTCTTCTCATAGTTATATAAAATCAAGATTATAGGAAAAATAATTAAAGTGCACATCTTAGCCTTTATGCACAAGATAACTTTTCTCATTGAAATGAAAATTGAAGGGGTGCAATGCTTGAATGCACTTGGGAAGAAAATAAAAATAATCTTACCCATCCAAGAAAAACTTACTACAAAAAATTTACTCGAACATATTAAAGTAGTACTAATTCATCTCAAATCTGTTTTATCATATGGTAGAATAGTTCTCTTTTTCTTTCTTTTTCCCCAACAAAAAGAACACAGAAAATAAAAGTAATTTCATTACCACAGAAAATACCAAAAATAGTAAGTTTCTTAAGTTTGTTATCTCCTATATTCAGATTATCAAACCATAAACAATGAAGATGAAAAGAAAAAGAAAAGAACTATTCGAGTCCACAGAACCCAATGTGTCCTTAAGAAATTTAATCCTCTCAAGTACCCAAGGTTGTAGTTTTATTCCTCCCAAAATAAAATGGATTAACTATTAAAGAAGTAGTGGTACCTCAAACTTTAATAATTTCAACGAATTCAAAAAGACAACAACGAATCACACATACAGACACGATAGGTCGATTTTATTTTGTAAGAAATGTATGCAGAAGGGAGGAATAATATGATGCCAAAAAATGAGAGAAAACCTCTCTATTTATAACCAACAAATGGTAAATGTCACAACTCTTTGGAAAAAGACAACCTTTCAGAAAGGTCACAACCCTTTGGAAAAAGGCACAACATTTTAAACAATCACAACCCTTTGGAAAAGACAAAACATTCATAAAGGTCACAACCCTTCGGAAAATTCACAACCCTTTAGGAGAGTCACAACCCTTCATTTCTTATTCACACCTTTAAAACCTAACAATATCTGCTTGCCTATCTCTTTCCTTCGTCAGCACATTTGTTATTATGTTATGTTCCTAAACATGTGTTGTGTGTTGTGATTCCCAACTACTACATTTAGGACTTGAATTCAAAAATCATATTAGCATAATTGAGGTGACCTTTCATAATCATGGAAACTGCACTCGTAAAGTCAGTATTTAGCTCTAATGGTCTTAAGTTTCTTGATTTGGGTAATTTTAGGCTCTGGAGAATGGCTAGAAGTTTTGTTTGAATTGCGTCTATAGGCATACTTTTGTTTTTGAAGCGACATATCCATTTTTCTTTATAATCCCTTATCACTCCTTTAATTCTCCCCATGTTTGGTTTAGGATTTGCAGATCCGTCGATGTTAAGTTGGTAAGTGCCTTATGTTGGGGGGTCCCATTTGATTTGGACATTCTCTCTGGCTTTTGTAGATGGCGCATTGATCATGAGATAATATTCAGTAGCATTGGCTATAAATGGTTAGTATTTACAATGTACTTAATTTTGTTAAAGACATTATCGTTACTTCCTTGCCACAAGTGCCTCATACCGAAGGTAATTGTAGTCTTCCATAGGATCCAAATGTTGAATTGCTTCTTTTTTATTGAGTTCCAAACTGATATCCAATTGGTAGATTTCATGGGAGATGTGTTTATCTCAATCATGGGATTGCTTTGAAAGACCAAGATTTTTAAAAAGGTTTTGGCTTTTGGGCATTAGAAGAAAATATATGTGATATATTCCCTCTGTTCATTACATAAGTGACATTTATTTTCACAACCCGAGGCTACCCCCTGGACGTAAACACGGGACCTAAGATCACGAGTGACCCCAGGCTGGCATATCATAAGCATACTAAAAGATTACTGAATAAAATATAGTATGCGGAAGCTAGAAACATATCATAAAATGAAATGATGGGGAATACCCATTCTAAGTCTGATTGTATAACAGAGTTTAATGACAACTGAAATATCAAACTCAACTAAAACTGAAGTTAAACTAAGTCTGAATAAAAGCCTTTACTGACTAGAGATGCTAAGATATGTCCCAGCTAACTCTAGCAAAACTGAAACTAAGGACTGAAAATGGAAAGATAACATGTCACCCATCCTCGAAGAATGAGGACTCACCAATGTTAATGTATAACTGCAGATCGGGAACCAATCTATGCGTCATCTGAATGTTGACGACCTGAAACTACATCACGAGAAGATGTAGCACAGAGTATGTGTTAGTACTTAAATAGTACTGAGCATGCAGGATAGAATAAAGCTGAATAAAACATATAACTGAATAAATCACTAAAGCAATGATTGAATATGAACTAACTGAATGTAGTGACCAAGTTTATAATATACTTAGAATGAATACTGAATTGTAACTAATAACCTGGTCAATACGCTAGAATATGTCTGTGGGAGCTACTAATAACCGACATAAAACCACATGAGCTAAATGTGGAGTATGATGTATATGCCTCATCGAGAGGACCCAATATACTTTGCCATAAGTATAGAGGCATGATTGACGTGATCACTAAGTATAATGTCCACAAAGGAGACTCATCTATGGGGGCATGTAGTTCTGGACTATGACGGTGACTGACCCTTAGTCCACTCAGTATTAAGCCTACTCCCAACTGATTGTGTAATTAACACATTATGACTGAATATCTGTAATACTGAATACCTCAAACTACTGACATGCTAACTGAAAATGTAACATTAATATAATGATAATGAAACATTCTTAACAAGGGCATGTATAACTGTATAAACTTACCTAACAAGTGTAATTCATGAACTAAACGAATCTAAACAACAAGGGTTTTGAGTTTGATGAAAAAAACTATGCAAGAATTTCTCAAACATGATAATCTTATTTGGATTAGTCTACCAACTTAATCATCACATAAATCTGAAATTCTAGAAACCCTAGGTCTAAGCATGATGTAGAGAATAAAGAATCTGACTGAATTCTAGGAACCTAATGGGTGAAAAAAACCCATTAGTGAAATCCCGCATACCTGTTGACGAAATTCACGGAGAAATCTTTCGATTTTGGGGCTGGAACTGAAGAAACCTTGTTGCGTTCTTGGACTAGGGTTGCTCGACTACTTTCTCCTATTTTCATTCTAATTGGACGAATTTAGGAGAATGAATTGACTAGGGTAGGATCTAATTTAGTTGCTAGGCAAAAACAGACCAAAACTATGTAGTTTAGGGGTTAAACGACATAGTTTAGGAATCTAACGCATAAGGAAAAGGCCAAATGACCCCTGACTTAAAAGTTGTCGGGGGACACCGATTAACCAGACGGATGGTCCGTCCTGGAAGACGTCAACTGGAGTTCTGGGAGTTGAAATCTGGGTTCCGACCTACGGCCCTGGACCATGGACCGTGGTCTGACCTACGGTCCATAAGTCCTGGCATAGGTTGACCCTTAGCTGAATTTTCTGGGAGCTCTGGGAGGGTGTTACAGGTTGCCAACTACGGACCCCACCTACGGTCCATGGGTCACCCTATAGTCCATAGGTGGCACCCGTCGGTGGCACCTACAACTTCTGAAATGACTGCTGGTTGGTCTTTCTAGGAAATGGGGTGTTAAATTATCTCCCCCTTGAGAACATTCGTCCTCGAATGAAGACTAAACTAGCTGAACATGGAGGGAAAGAGCTGCAAACCCTACCACTAAATACTGGAAACTGAAATCTGACTAAGCTAAATTCCAAGAACATGCAAATACGCTGAAAATGTAAGTATAGTTGAGGAACATGATACTAAGATTGAATTTATGCATGAGTAACTGAAAGACTTGATAGGAACTATTACCTCAAGCTAGAATGGAATCGGACAGAAAGAGATGAGGATACTTGACCTACATGGCTGCTTTTGCTTCCGAAGTAGCTCCCTCTACGGACTGACTCCTCCATAAAACCTTCACTGAAGCGACTTCTTGGTTTCTCAACCTTCGAACCTGACTATCAAGAATCTCAACTGGCACATCCTCATAAGTGAGACTATCTTTCACACCCACACTTTCCAAAGGTACTATATATGTTGGATCATCCACACACTTTTTCAACAATGAAATGTGAAAGACCAGATACACTGCTGCTAGATCTGCTGGCAACTCTAACTCATAAGCCACTTTTCCAATTCTTTTCAAAATCCTGTTAGGGCCTACATATCTAGGGTTGAGCTTCCCTTCTTACCAAATCTCGTCACCCCCTTCATAGGTGACACTTTCAGGAAAACTCAACCATCAATTTGGAACTCCAAGTCCTCTCTCCTTACATCTGCATAAGACTTCTGGCGACTCTGGTCTATCTTAAGTCTATATGTGATGAGCTAAACTTTTTCCATAGCATCATGAACCGAATCTGGCTCTATCAAGGCTGCTTCACCTACTTGAAACCACCCAACTAGAGAACTACATTTGTGGTCATACAATGCCTCATAAGGGACAATTTGGATACTGGAATGGTAGTTATTATTGTAGGTGACCTCTGTAAGAGAAAGGTGATCATCCCTTCTACCATTGAAGTCGATCACACAAACTCTCAACATGTCCTCTAAGGTCTGAATGCTACACTCTGCCCAACCATACGTCTATGGATGAAATGATGTGCTAATATTAATCTAAGTACCAAGACCTTTCTGAAATGACTTCCAGAAATGAGAAGTAAACTGAGGACTTGTATCTGAGATGAAAAACAAAGGAACCCCATGTAACCTGACTATATCATTAATGTAAAGCTTGGCGTAGTCCTCCGCCGAATCTGTAGTCTTGACAGCCAAAAAATGTGTAGACTTAGTAACTCTGTCAACTATCACCCAAAAGGAGTCATGTTGTCTACGAGTACAAGGTAAACCTGTAATGAAGTCCATGTTGATCACTTCCCACTTCCAAGTAGGAATGTTGATCTCTTGAATCATACCCCATGGTTTTTGAAGTTCTACCTTCAGTTGTTGACAATCAGGGCACTTAGCCACAAAATCTGCTATATCCTTTTTCATGCCATTCCATCGAAATATTTCCCGCAGATCACGGTACATCTTAGTATCGCTTGGATGAATAGAATACCTAGAGTTATGGGCTTTTGCAATAATATGTTGTCTCAACTCACCCACCTTAGGAACACATAAACGACCCTGATAGCGAAGCACACCATCTCCCCCTTGGGAGAAAACCTCAACCCTCTATTGATGAACTACATCCTTCAGTTGAAGCAATATAGGATCATTTTCTTATTTTTCCTTAACCTCCGCTACCAATGAAGAGTCTGACCCATTCTGAACTGTTACACCACCATCTTATATGCTCATAAGGCGAACTCCCAGACGAGCAAGCCGGTGAACATCTTTTGCTAGTTCTTTCCTTTCTTCCTCAACATGCGCTACACTACCCATAGATAGTCTACTAAGAGCATCTGCTACTGCATTGGCCTTACCAGGATGGTAAAGTACATTCATAACGTAGTCCTTGAGGAACTCAAGCCATCTCCTCTGGCGAAGATTCAACTCTTTCTGGGTGAACACATACTAAAGGCTCTTATGGTCTGTGAACACATCAACGTGAACACCATACAAGTAATATCTCTAGATCTTTAGGGCAAAGACCACTGCTGCAAGCTCGAGGTCATGAGTTGGATAGTTCTTCTCATGCACCTTAATATGTCTAGAAGCGTACTATATAACCTTACCTCGATGCATCAACAGACAACCTAGGCTGACTCTGGATGTATCACAATAGATAACATAACCATTTGAACCCTCTGGTAGAGTCAAAACATGAGTTGTAGTCAACCTAGTTTTTAGTTCTGTGAAGCTCTTCTCACACTCATCTGACCACTGAAACTTAACCTTTTTCTAAGTCAACTTAGTCAATAGAGAAGCTATGGATGAAAATCCTTCCACAAACCTTCTGTAATAAGCCACCAAACCGAAAAAACTTATGATATCTGAAAGAGAGGTAAGTCTGGGCCATTGTTTCACCGCTTCTATTTTCTAAGAATCCACTCGGATCCCTTTACTAGACACAATATTCCTAAGGAAAGCAACTGATTGCAACAAAAACTCACATTTTCTAAACTTAGCAAATAAATGGTGATCTTTGAGAATTTGCAGGACAACCCTCAAATGAGTCGCATATTCTTCCTCATTCCTAGAGTAAATGAGGATATCATCAATAAAGACGATAACGAACAAGTCCAAATATTGCTTGAACATCATGTTCATCAAATCCATGAAAGTTGTAGGAGCATTGATTAGTCCAAATGACATAATTATAAATTCATAATGAACATACTGAGTTCTAAATGCTGCTTTCGGAATGTCACTATCTTTGACTCTAAGCTGATGATAACCGGATCTAAGGTCTATCTTTGAAAAATGACTAGCACCCTGAAGTTGGTCAAACAAGTCATCAATCTTGGGAATAGGGTACGTATTCTTCATTGTGACTTTGTTCAACTATCGATCATCAATGCACATCCTGAGAGAACCATCTTTCTTTTTCATGAACAACACAGGTGCACCCCATGGGGAAATACTGGGTCTGATGAATCCCTTATCTAGAAGGTCTTTTAACTGCTCTTTCAATTCAATAATTTCAACGAATTCAAAAAGACAACAACGAATCACACATACAGACACAATAGGTTGATTTTGTTTTGTAAGAAATGTATGTAGAAGGGAAGAATAATTAGTTGCCGAAAAATGAAAGAAAGCCTCTCTATTTATAGCCAACAAAGGGTAAATGTCACAACTCTTTGGAAAAAGACAACCTTTCAGAAAGGTCACAACCCTTTGGAAAAAGGCACAACATTTCAAACAATCACAACCCTTGGGAAAAGACACAACATTTCATAAAGGTCACAACCCTTCGGCAAAGTCACAACCCTTTAGGAGAGTCACAACCCTTCAATTCCTATTCACACTTTTAAAACCCAACAATATCTACTTGACTATATCTTTCTTTCGTCGGAGCATTCGTTATTTTGTTATGTTCCTGAACATGTGTTGTGTGTTGTGACTCCTTACTATTACATTTAGGACTTGAATTCAAACAATTTATTAACATAATGGAGGTGACCTTTCGTAATCATGGAAATTACACTCGTCAAGTTATTATTTAGCTCTAGTTGTCTTAAGTTTCTTGATTTGGCTAATTTTAAACTTCGGAGAATGGCTAGAAGTTTTGTTTCAATTGCATCTATATAGGCATGCTTTTGTTTTTTAAGCCACATATCCATTTTTCTTTATAATCCTTTTTCGCTCCTTCAATTTTCCCCATGTTTGGTTTAGGATTTGAAAATCCGTCTATGTTAAGTTGGTAAGTGCCTTGTATTGGGGGGTCCCATTTGATTTGGACATTCTCTCTGGCTTTAGTAAATGGCGCATTGATCATGAGATAATATTCAGTAGCATTGGCTATAAATGGTTAGTATTTACAATGTACTTAATTTTGTTAAAGACATTATCATTTCTTCCTACCCACAAGTGCCACATACCGAAAGAAATTATAGTCTTCCATAGGATCCAAATGTTGAATTGCTTCTTCTTTATTGAGTTCCAAACTGCTATCCAATTGGTAGCTTGATACGCTCAAATTACACCTCCTTTCAGAAGCATAAGCGATCGTTATCAAGTAAAGAACCCAACTTGTAGGTTGGGGTCGATCCCACGAGGAAAATGGTTTAGACTTTACTTTTAACTAACAATTATATTCAATTAG
>JAJOOS010009373.1:0-27396 GCA_029582725.1 Solanum chiquidenum | reverse complement strand
AAAATTAGCAAATGAATCAACCGGATTCAAACTAGCCATGCCAAGGAGTAAGTCACTAGTCACAACATCAAAACGATTATTGAGCTCCTGAAGTTGCAAATCAATAACTGCATAAAACACTTTCACACGAAAGTGATGTAAATATGAAATTTCAGACTTCTTACGCTTCGATCTTGGATAGTCTTCAGTCATTTCGGGAACCAAAATATCATGTTTACCACAAAATGAAGAAACCTCATCCATCAAAGACTCCAAACCACTCTCTCTCATTGTTTGTAATCTTCTCTTTGAAAGATTAAGCAATCCCATAGCATTGACAATATCTTGATCTTTCTTTTGTAAAGCTTTGTTCAATTCATTTGTAAGAAGAAACATCTTGAACATCAAATGCGACACAAAGATAAATTCATCAGACCAAGTAGTTCCCCATGAGGTGACCAGTGTTGTTCGTGAAGAAAAAAAATGGTTCTCTCAGAATGTGCATTGACTATAGGCAGTTGAAAAAGGTCACAATAAAAAATAAGTATCCTATCCCTAGGATTGATAATTTGTTTGACCAACTTCAGGGTGCTAGCTATTTCTCAAAGATAGACCTCAGATCCATCAGCTTAGAGTTAGAGATAGTGACATCCCAAAAACAACCTTCAGAACTCGGTATGGTCATTATGAATTTATAGTTATGTCATTTGGACTTGTTCGTTATCATCTTTATTGACGATAGTCTCATTTACTCTAGGAATGAGGAAGAACATGCGAATCATTTGAGGGTTGTCCTACAAACTCTCAAAGATCGCTAGTTATTTGCAAAGTTTATCAAATGTGAGTTTTGGTTGCAGTCAGTTGCTTTCCTTGGGCATATAGTGTGTAGCAAAGGGATCCGAGTGGATTCTCAGAAAATAGAAGCAGTGAAACAATTGCCCAAAACTACCTCTCCTATAGATATCAGAAATTTCTTGGGTTTGGCTGGTTACTACAGAAGGTTCATGGAAGGATTTTCATCCATAGCCTCTCCATTGACTAAGTTGACGCAGAAGAAGGTTAAGTTTCAGTGGTCAGATGATTGTGAGAAGAGCTTTACAGAACTGAAAACTAGGTTGACTACAACTCCTGTTTTGACTCTACTAGAGGGGTCAGACAATTATGTTATATATTGTGATGCATCCAGAGTCAACCTAGGTTGTGTGTTGATGCAGCGAGGTAAAGTTATAGCTTATGCTTCTAGACAACTTAAGGTGCATGAGAAGAACTATCCAACTCATGACCTCGAGCTAGCAGTGGTGGTGTTTACCCTTAAGATTTAGAGACATTACTTGTATGGTGTCCATGTAGATTTGTTCACAAATCATAAGAGCCTTTCAGTATGTGTTCACCCAGAACTAGTTGAATCTTCGTCAGAGGAGATGGTTTGAGTTCCTCAAGGATTACAATATAAATGTGCATTACCATCCTGGTAAGGCCAGTGTAGTAGTAGATGCTCTTAGTAGACTATATATGGGTAGTGTAGCACATGTTGAGGAAGAAAGAAAGAAACTAGCAAAAGATGTTCACCGACTTGCTCGCTTAGGAGTTTGTCTTTTGAGCATATCAGATGGTGGTGTAACAGTTCAGAATGGGTCAGAATCTTCGTCAGAATCTTCATTGGTAGCAGAAGTTAAGGAAAAGCAAGGCAGTGATTCAATATTGATTCAACTAAAGGGTGCAGTCCATCAGCAGAGAGTTGATATTTTATCCCAAGGGGGAGATGGTGTGCTTCGCTATCAGGGTCGATTATGTGTTCCTAAGGTGGGTGAGTTGAGACAGCTAATTCTTGCAGATGCCCATAATTCGAGATATTCTATTCATCCAAACACCACTAAGATGTGCTGTGATATGTGGGAATTCTTTTGGTGGAATGACATGAAGAGGGATATAGCATATTTTGTGGCTAAGTACCTAAATTGCCTGGAGGTATGAATCAAGAGATCAAAATTCCTACTTGGAAGTGGGAAGTGATGAACATGGACTTCATTACAGGATTAACTCGTACTCTCAGATAGTATGACTCCATTTAGGTGATAGTTGATAGGGTCACTAAGTCTGCACGCTTTTTGGCTGTTAAGACTACAGATTCGGCGGAGGACTACACCAATCTATAAATTAATGAGATAGTTAGGTTGCATAGAGTTTCTTTGTCTATTATCTCAGATAAAGGTCCTCAGTTTACCTCTCATTTCTGGAAGCAATTTCAGAAAGGTCTTGGTACTCAGGTCAATCTTAGCACAACATTTCATCCACAGACGGATGGCCAGGAAGAGCGTACCATTCAGACCTTAGGGGACATGTTGAAATCTTGCATGATCGATGTAAAGGGTAGTTGGGATGATCACCTTCCTCTTATAGAGTTCGCCTACAATAATAGCTACCATTCCAGCATTCAGATGGCCCTTTATGAGGCATTTTATGGGCGCAGATGTATATCTCCAATTGGTTGGTTTGAAGTGGGTGAAGCAGCCTTGATAGGGCTGGATTCAATTCATGATGCTATGGAGAAAGTACAACTCATTAGAGATAGACTTAAGACAACCCAGAGTCTCCAAAAGTCCTATGTAGATGTAATGAGAAGGGAATTAAAGTTCAAAGTTGATGATTGGGTTTTCTTGAAAGTGTCACCGATGAAGGGGGTGATGAGATTTGGCAAGAAAGGGAAGTTCAGTCCTAGATATGTAGGCCCTTACAAGATTTTGAAAAGAGTTGGTAAAGTGGCTTAAGAGTTAGAGTTGCCAATAGAACTAGCAACAGTGCATCCAGTTTTTTCACATTTCGTTGTTGAAGAAGTGTGTGGGTGATACAATATCTATTGTACCTTTAGAAATTGTGGTTGTGAAGGATAGTCTCACTTATGAAGAGGTGCCAGTTGAAATCCTTGATCGTCAGGTTCAAAGGTTGAGAAACAAAGAAGTCGCTTCAGTTACGGTTTTTTAGAGGAGTCGGTCCGTAGAGGGAACTACTTGGGAAACAGAAACAACCATGAAGGCCAAGTATCCTCATCTCTTTCCTTCCGATTCCATTCCAGCTTGAGGTAATAGTTCCTCTTTAGTTTTTCAGTCATTCATGAGTAGATTCAGTCTTAGTATCACGTTCCTTCAGTTTATACTTGCATTTCCAACGTATTTGCATGTTCTTGGAACATAGTTTAGTCAGAAATCAATTTCCTGTATTTAGTGGTAGGATTTGCAGCTCTTTCCCTCCATCTCCAGCTAGTTTAGTCTTCATTCGAGGACGAGTGTTCCCAAGGGGGAGATAATGTAACACCCCATATCCGAAAACAAGACCAAACCAACAGATTTTTAGAAGTTGCAGGTGCAACCCACGGTTGCCACCCACGGACCGTAGGGTGACCCACGACCCGTTCTGGTGGTCCGTGGATGGCCACCTGCAACCCTCCCCAGAAACTCAGACAAAAACCATTCTAAGGCATGACCCACGGTCGGGCAGGATGGATTGTTGATCAGTCCACGGATTGTCGATCCGTCCGTAGGTAAAGATCCTCAGACCCTTCAGAACCTGGTCCCTGAAGTCGATCGATGGTCGGACAGGACGGATCGTGGATCAGTTGACGGATCATCGATCAGTCCATAGGTCAAGACCCTCAGGACCCCTCATAACTCATCCTCTGAAGTCGATCGACGGACTGACAGGACGGATCGTGGATCCGTCCACGGACCGTCGATCCATCCGTAGGTGCCTTCAATAGATTTTATGTCAGGGGTCGTTTGGTCTTTTCCTTATGAGTTGGACCCCTAAACTACATCGTTTAACCCCTAAACTACGTAGTTTTGGTCAGTTTTAGCCTAGTAAACTAATTAGAACTCACCCTAATCAATTATTCACCAAAAATTCATCAAACTTAGAACCAGAGAGGAGAAAGAGTTGACCAAAGCTTTCCAAAACGCAACAAGGTTTTCATCAGTTCCATCCCCAAAATCGAAAGATTTCTCTATGGAATTCATCACCAGGTATGTGGGATTTCATTAGTGGGTTCCTTTCGCCCATTAGGTCCCTAGAATTCAGTCAGATTCTTGATTCCCTTAATATTATCTAGACCTAGGGTTTCTTAAATGTTAGAAATTGTTGGGTTTTAGTTGTTAGAATGATCCAAATCAGATTGTCATGAATTTAGTATCGTTTTGTGTAGATTCTTTCATGAATTCAGAACCCTAGCTATGTAGTTCTTTTAGTTCATGAATTACACATGCTAGGTCAGTTATTTCAGATATATACATACACGCCTCAGTTTTCGAATGTTTCATTATCAGTATATTAATGTTGCATTCTCAGTTGCATGCCAGTATTTTGAGCTATCCAGTATTACATAAATTCAGTCATAAATTGTTAGTTACATATTCTAATGGGAGTAGCTTAATACCGAGTGGACTAGGGTCAGTCACCCTCTAGTCTTAGAACTACGTGCCCCGTAGGTTGAGTCCCCTCTGTTTGGAATTACATTTTAGTGATCATGCCAGTCATGCCTCTAATACCTCTGGCAGGGTATATTGGGTCTTCTCGATGGGGCGTATACATCGGACACCATATTTAGCTCATGTGGTTTTATGTCGGTTATTAGTAGCTCCCACAGTTCAGTCAGATTTTATTGCATTGACCATGTTATTGATTACAATCAGATTTCAGTCCCAGCATGTTATAAATTTGGTCATTGCATTCAGTTATTTCTTGTTCAGTATTCTCTGTACAACATCATGTTTATCTTTTATCATTGCTCAGTATTTACAGTTTGATTCAGTTTGTATTATTGTTCAGCTTTACTCTATCCTGCATGCTCAGTACCTTTCAAGTACTGACGCATACTTTGTGCTACATCTTCTCGTGATGTAGGTTCAGGTTCTCAGCTTCCAGATCATGCATAGATTGGTTCCCAATCTCCAATTCAGCAGCATCAGTGGTGAGTCCTCATTCTTCGAGGACGAGTTACATGATTATCTTCCTTTGCTTTTAGTCTTTAGTTTTCAGTATTTGCTAGACTTAGCTGGGGCATGTCCCAGCATTTCTAGTCAGTTAGAGGCTATTTTCAGACATAGTTAGAATCATCTTTAGTATTTAAGTTTGACTTTTTAATCGTATTCAAACTCTTAGTTTTCATATATTCAGATTTAGTATATGGGTATTCCCCATCATTTCAGATTATCTCATGATTAGATTACGCACAATATTTATTGATTCAGTTTACTTTAGTATGCTTATGATATGACAGCAGGGTTAGCTTAGGGTCACTCGTGATCCTAGGTCCCGTGTCCGCATCCTGGGGGTAGCTTCGAGGTGTGACAAATATACTGGGGACTAAGTTTCCCCTTCTTGCCAAATCTCATAACACCCTTGATAGGTGAAACCTTCAAGTAAACCCAGTCATCTACCTTAAACTCCAAGTCTCTTCTCCTAACATCTGTATAGGATTTCTGATGACTTTGTTTTATTTTCAACCTTTCTTGAATGATCTTAACTTTTTTTATAGCTTGATGAACCATGTCTGGTCCTATCAACCCATCTTCACCAACCTCAAACCATCCAATATGAGATCTACATCTTCGCCCATAAAGAGCCTAATAGGGAGCCATCTGGATGCTAGATTGATAACTATTAATGTAAGCAAACTCTATGAGAGGCAAATGATCATCCTAATTATCCTTGAAATCGAACACGCAAGCCCTCAAAATATCCTCTAAAGTGTGAATTTTGCACTCTTCTTGGCCATCAGTCTAAGGATGGAAATCAATACTCAAGTTTACCTTCGAACCAACCCCTTCTGGAAAGACTTCAAAAATTATGCGGTGATTTATGCACCTCTATCTGAAATGATCGACACAAGAACCCCATGAAGTCTGACTATATCTTGAATATATAATCTGTCATAATCTTCTACTTAATTGGTTGTCTTTACTGGAAATAAATGGTCTTATTTATTCATCCGATCTACAATCACCCAAATCGAATCATGTTGCCTGCGAGATCGCGACAAACAAGTAATGAAATTCATATTGATCATCTCTTACTTCCATTCTAGAATTTCTATATTCTGAGCCATACTACCGGGTCTTTGGTTCTCTACCTTGACTTGTTGATAATTCAGGCACTTAGCAACAAACTCTGCAATACACCTCTTCATGATACTCCTCCAATATACTTCCCTTAAGTCACGATACATCTTTGTGGAACCAGGATGGATTGAGTATCTGGAGCTATGAGCTTCTTCCATGATCCTCTCTTGGAGTTTATCCACCCTAGGTACACACAATATACCTTGATATCTTAATACACCATCTCTTCCTTGTTCAAAAGCCATCATCTTTTGCTTATGAACATTTTTGTTTAATTCAAGAAAAACAGGGTGTTGATTTTGTTTCTCCTTCACCTCAGACACTAGTGATGATTCAGCCCCATTCATCACCACCACTCCACCTTCATTGGAATCCAACAACTGGACTCCCAATCGTGCAAGTCTGTGAACGTCTTTGGCCAATTATTTCTTGCCTTCCTCAACATGGGAAGTACTACCCATAAACAACCTGCTCAAAGTATCAGCAATAATATTAGCCTTACCTGGGTGATAGAGGATACGTGATAGAGGATACTCATGTCATAATCCTTGAGTAATTCTAACCACCTGCTCTGTCTGAGGTTAAGATATTTCACACCAAAAACATACTGCAGACTCTTGTGATCGGTGAACACATCATGAGTTGGGTAATTCTTCTCGTGAATCTTAAGCTGTCTGGAGGCATAAGCTATAAATTAGCCTTTTTGCATCAATACACAACCAATTACAACTCTAGACGCATCACAATACACAACAAAGCCTTGCGTACCCTCCTGTAGGGTCAACACTGGGGCAGTAGTCAACCAGGTTTTCAATTCCTAAAAACTTTTCTCATAAGCTTTAGACCATTGAAACTTAACTATCTTCTGAGTCAACTATGTCAACGAGGATGAAATATATGAGAACCCCTCGAAAAGCCTTCTATAATAACTGGCTAATCCCAAGAAACTCCTTATATAAGTTGGAGATGTGGGTCTGGGCCAGTTCTGCACTACTTCAATCTTTTGATTGTCAAGTTGAATCCCATCACCAGAAATAATGTGGACTAAGAATACCACGAACTCAAGCCAAAACTCACACTTAGAAAATTTAGCATACAACTCTCTATCCTTGAGATTTTGGAGAACTATTCTGAGATGACTAGCTTGATCGTCCTCATTACTCGAATGAATAAGAATTCCATCAATAAACACGATAACAAACATGTCAATATAAGTCTTAAACACTCTATTCATGATGTTCATGAACACTGCAAGAGCATTGGTCAAGCTAAAAGACATAACAAGAAACTCATAATGACCATAACGGGTCCTGAATATTGTCTTAGGGATCTCACTTTGTCTTACTCTCAACTGATGATAGCCAGATCTAAGGTCTATCTTAGAAAAACAAGTGTCACCCTGAATTTGATAAAAAAGATCATCAATTCTCGGAAGTGGATACTTATTCTTTGATATTGACCTTGTTCAATTAACGATAATCAATACACATTTTGAGAGAACCATCTTTATTCCTCACAAATAAGACCAGAGCGTCCTAATGTGAGACACTAGGTCAAATAAAACCTTTATCAATGAGATCTTTCAACTGTTCTTTTAGATTTTTTAACTCAACTGAAGCCATTCTATATGGCGGAATAGATATAGGTTGAGTATCATGAAGGATATCTATACCAAAGTCAATTTCTCTCTCAGGAGGAACTCCAGGAAGATCATTTGGAAAGATTTCTGGAAACTCACTCATAATTGGAACTGACTGAATAGACAGTGTCTCAACACTAGAGTCATTAACTTGGACTAAGTAATAGATGTACCCCTTGGAAACTAACTTTTTGGCCTTATGGTATGAAATGAATCAACCCTTAGGCACTGTTAAACTACTCCTCCACTCTATAACTGGTTCATTAAGAAACTGGAACTTGACTACTGGAGTTCTACAATCAACTGAGGCAAAACAAGCATGAAGCCAATCCATACCTAGAATAACATCAAAATCCACCATATCTAGCTCAACTAAATCAGTCATGATGTCCTTGTGATTGAAAAATATGGTACAATCATGATAGACTCTTTCCGCTAGAATAGAATCACCAACCGTTTTGGAAACACTAAAAGGTTCAAGAAGTTGTTCGGGGGAAATGCCAAACTTCATTGCTACATACGGAGTTACAAATGAAAAATTTGCACCAGGATTAAACAAGGCATAAACATCATAAGTAAAGACTTTAAGCATACCCGTGACAACATCTGATGAGTTCTTCTGATCCTGGAGACTAGCTATAACATACAAATGGTTTGCACCCCGCGTGTTCTGAAGCATTTACTCTCTGAATATTTCTTTTTTTTGGGGCTGCTGAAGAAGATTGGGCTTTATTGCCCCTATTTCCCTGCCTACTATTGGGCACTCCTTAGAAAAGTGACCCATCCTCCCACACTTGTAGCAAATATCCGTACCAACACGACATTCTCCTGGATGGAGCTTACCACACTTACCGTAGAGTGGGTTGCGAGGAACCCTTGTACTGCACTGCCCTGCGAGTGAGAATCTTGGACTCTGAAATTTTGGGAGTTTTGATTCCTGTAATCATTCTGGTTCCTTGGTTCAGGCACACTAGCTGACGATGGAGCAGGTACATATGACCTCTGTTGAAAAGATGATCGGTTCATGTTCCTAGTCTTCTGCTGACCGGACTCATGGCCTGTTGTCTTAGTCCTTTTCCTACGGAACTCTTCCCTGTTCTTCAACTTGTCTTCCTCAACCTGTTGCACATGAATCATAAGCCTGGCTATGTCCATGTCTCCTATCATCATAGCCGCCTTACCTTCCTTGCTTGATAAGCGGGATTGTTCAGACACGAACAAGCTCATTCTACTCCGCATACCAGCTACCATCTCTAGAGCATAGCGGGATATTTGAGTGAACTTGAGGCTGTACACTTGCACACTCATGGATTCCTATTTCGATTAAAAAATTCTCTTACCTTTTATTCCCTTAGCTCGCGGGTAAAGAATCGCCCTAAGAAGGCATCTTCAAACACAACTCAAGTCAATTAAGATGCCCCTTCGACCCTGTTCTTCTTCCACTGATCAAACCATATCCTAGCAATTCCCTTGAGCCGATAAGCAACCAACTCCATACACTCAGTATCAACAACATGCATGACCTCAAACAACTTCTGAAGTTCGTCCACTGAGTTTTCTAGATCCTCATTGAGTTTTGACCTAGTGAACTCCGGGGGACTCATTCTCAGACTCTGGATGCATCATTCCAATCTTGATGTCTGGCTCCTTCGCGGCCAACCTGTGCTGTCACCACTTGAGTCAACATCTAAATTGCATTCATGAACTCATCATTGTTGACATCTTCATAAGGCGGTTGCACTTCCAATGCATTAGGAACCTCTTGATCCTGAGGATCAACATTCCTCCTAACGGGTCATCCTAGAACAACTCTTCGTGGAGGCATGATCTAAAAGATATGCGCAAGCACGAATTAGAAAGAAACTTTTATAGAGTTGAACTCTATCTCACGAAAAAGGAGTAGAAGAAAGTAAAGTGTTTCCTAAATTGTGTAGCCTCCTAATTATAGATGTGGCATGCTTCACACCGATAAATAGGACTCTAAAAACACAGTGTCATAGACACCCTAGAAATCTTGAACTCTGGTATCTGATACCAAGTTTGTCATGCCCCGAGCCTACACCTTGGATGTGAATGGCACTCGAGAACCATTTCTGATCCCCAAGTGAACCCTTAGCCTGACTACATGACATTTAACAATATGCAGAAGCTTAAATAGGTAAACCATTAGACATTTAAGAAAGTCTTAACAATACTGTCTTACAAAATACTTAACATGAATCATGGGTTAAACAAAACATCCCGAGAAAATACTGGAAACATCTAATTTAGTATGTCTATGAAGCCTCTAACAACGTAACATAGATGTCGGGACAAGACCCGCGAGACCTCCAATGCTACTAAATAAAATAAAATGGAGTCTCCTCGAAGCAAGAAGACCTCACCAAAGTCTGTCTGCAAGTGGATAGTGATCTCAACGAAGCGCCTATTGATGATCCTGAGTACCTGTATCTGCATCATGAAATGATGCAGGTCGAATGATGTCATCACATTGAATGTACTGGTAAGTGATAAGGTTAGAGTAAACAACTTATTGGCTTGAATGACTGAAAACAATATAACTTGATCAATACATGAATATTGAATGAAAACCATGTAAACTTTACAACATAATATACAATGAAAACAACATGAAAATAAAATACTTTACTTGTGGGGAGTTTCTCTAACCAACAACCATTACCATGAACCTAGCAATGATACAACGTTTCGCCTCACGTTGCCAGGGTCATCCTATACTTTGCCGGGGTATATAGGATGATATCGTTACTATGGAACCATCTAATTAGCCATCTCAGAGGTAGTTAGGAATCACATGATGAATCAATGCTCTCCTATCCTAAGTTGGCTACGTAGTTCTATGGGACTTCTGAATCATAAGAGACTCTAACCCAAATTGGTGCTCGATAATACTCCCAAATATTTGATATAACTTTATGCTCAATTTACCCATTACAAGGAATGTACTTCTTACTTGATTGAAATACTTTTCAAAACATGAGACATATTTACAACATGAAAGCATTCACTTATGAACTTATATTTCAAGTCTAATAATCAACATAGGTACATAAGTATAAATATAGATATATAAATAGCATTTGAAACTCTTAAGTGTTTATGAAATTGAACCTTTTGAACTTTCCTCTTAACTTTACTTGATTTGAAATATGAGTTTAAGAGTTATGATTTGAATATAGGATCTCTAAATGATTAATGAAGACTTAGATAGTTAGAAATAAGAAGATAACGAAGACACCTTTTGAAGACCATTGGCGCGATGCAGAAATGGATTTAGTCGCGGAAATATTTTTGAGATAGAGGACTCTGTATCCTCTTCACGGCGTGGAGAGAGGATGATTATCCTGGTACTGAAACTTCTTAACGCCTCTGCGACGTGGACCTGGGTGCGTATTTTTATCCAATCTTTTCTTTCTCTCCCAAACTAGATTCAATTTATACCCAAGGCAATTCCATTTCCCAATTTCACGAATTTTCGTAAACCCAAAATATTTTCAATGAAACCCACATAAAATCCATCAATAACAACACTCATTTGCAAAAGACTCACCTCAAGAACTCAACATGACTCCATTGACAAAGAATAAAGCAAAACTTCAAGAATTTCCTCAAGAACTTATACATAAATGATTTCATGTACAATTTACTGTACGAAAAATATATTTGGTGTGAGGATGAACAAATCCATCACTATGAGAAACCTCAGATACCTCGAAAGAGCCAAGTTCTTGGCAATTTCCCTAAAACCTTGAAGAGTTCTTGAAACCTCCTCCTTTATCTTCTTGAACTTTTTCCTTGCTTGCTTAAATGTTTTTGAGAGGATGAAAACTGATTTCAATCAGCTTAGACCCCTATTTAGATTAGCCAAAACGTATGGGGTTAATTGGTAAGGAAAAGACCAAAAATGTCCCTTCTTAAAATGGATGAAAAGGCTCTAGCTAGAGAGGCTGCACTAAAATGGGCATAAATTCATGCGAGCTCAAATTTTAGCAAACTCGGTGGCATTGGAAAGAGGACTCGAAGACCTTCGATTTGATACCTCATGAGCCACCTAACTCATTCTGTGTTAAAAGTCATAGTTGTTTGAAGTTGACACAAAACTCAGAATTTGAAGGGTAACTTGTACGACTCTAATTTTAGTTCTTTCTAATTTATCCCTTTCTAAGACCGAGGTGTTACACTACTTTAACACTGGTCTCTATATATAATATTAATTTGGGGACTGCCTAAAGGGGAGGAGAAACACGTGCTAATTGGTTTATTTGTTGTAATTTATTTGTGTGAGAAAGCATGCCTATATGAGTGTGATTGCTTTTATTCATGTTTATCAATTTCATCACCGTAGATGTGATTAAAATAAAATCAGCTTATTACTTGACTTTATTGGTATATCAAAACATGGTGTAATCGTTATTGCTAGTTTTTTTAAGTTGGATAACATGCTTTGTATTGCCCTAAATGCCTATAAGAATAAATTAATAAAATTGCTTAACATACTTATTAAAATATAATAATAAAATAAATGTATGACTTGTGACATTGATATTTCCTTGTCTTACTTAATTTAACAACCAACTTTAAGCGTATTAAAATGCATAAAATTAAAAATGCTTAATAGTCTACTTTAATCAAAATGTTTCTTTGCATAGTAATCATGTGTATAAGATTTTTATGAATGTTTCTAGTATGTCTGCTGCATGGAAAACTATGTCTAAAATAACACAACATGTTAAACCACTTAGACATTTGTTTATATGTCTTTGTATTTATTTTCAATTCGTTATATGAGTTAGATATCATATTTAGGACCTGATCATTATTCTTATCATGTTAATAAGAAACCAGCTCGAGATTTAAAATTTAATAAGAATAGGCTCTTTTTTATTTAAGTTTTCTATTTGGATTTAATCACTTCCGTATCCTAACTATCATATCGTTATAGCGTTTGATATCAACATGTTAAAACAAGTTAAAAATTGTTAAAATAATCTGATTTTGATTAATTATTGTCCATATGTTCAGTCCTGCACCTAATTGTGTCCTCTGCCTCTTATAATTAATTAGTTAATTTCAGCATGCTCATAATTCGTTCTCCTGCCCATCTAATATGCCTGCATAGTAATAATTTTGATTGAAATCTGAACTGTTTAAATATTGATCTGCTTCTGATTAAATCCTGCTAAAAAAATAAATTTGATATCGTGAATAACTTTCTTTACCACTTAAAATCAACTAATAAATTATTTTATGCATTCTATGATTTAAAATATGCTCTGTTTCAGATTAGTTACTAAATTAAATCAACCTTTGCCTCCTTATAATATTTTTGCCGTTTAAAATTAATTGTTATAATTCCCGTTTGTTTGTGCACACACTCTAGCATGATCCTTTCACAACTATTTATGTTTTCAAGCATGTTAATAACCTAATTTAGATGTCAATATTAGACTTATGTACTAAATGCTAATCCTACTTGTTTTGCTTGACGCTTAGGGGCCTAACTAGGTAACCTATATTTTGTTTGTCTAAAACTTACCTTAATTGAAGTCCAATGACTATTAGACATTAAGTTGGGACGCAAGACACATTTTAGGACGTTGGTCATGCATATGGAAATGGGGTAGGGGTAATTAGGCCTTGTCATAAATGATGTTAGGTGACTCGAGCAAAAAATGACAAACTCTGATTTGTCTCCCGATTAATAAGCTGAGCGCGGATCCCATAAGTATAAGTTAGTTGAGTTTTCGTTATCCATTATCCATTTCCCTTTCATTTTTATTCTTGTATTTATTTAGAGCAATTAATTAATAAATACTGCTTTTCTCCTATTTACTTGTGTATTTTATGTCTCCTCACTTATTATTTTTAGTTGTTTTATGTTAATTATTCATAATAAATGCTTTCAATTTGTATCTATCTTATCACTTAGCATATTTTGATTAATAATAAAGTATACCTTGTTTGTGACATGTTAACTCCCACATAAATGATATGAGATATGACTGGAACCCACATTTATGGACCTTGAGGGGTGTTTAACACCTTCCTCTCGAGGTAACTTGAACCCTTACTTGAATCACTGATTTCGCTAATCTTAATTAGATTAATGTTAGGTTAGTTAGATGTCCTAACATGCCTTTAATTCGTTAGGTGGTGACTCTTCTTTTAAAACAAAATTCTAAAAGAGTGGTCATTGCACACAAACCCATTTTTTTTTAAAAAAGGGGTGCGACAACATGTCGACTCTGTTGAGGATATAACCTAGGTTCTTACCATTATGTGTTTCATGCTTTATGTGAGGTTTATTTATTTCTTGGTCTTATTTGTTTATTTCCTTATTTGCTTTGCTAATACAATGTCTTAACTCTTATTTGCTTTCCTTATTTATTTACGTGTTTATTTGTTTCCCTTTTATTTTGTTTATTTTATTCCATGTTCAATCCTCTTCCTTTTTCCTTATTTTTTTTATCTTCATGATTAGTCACTTTCCCCTTCCTTATTTAACTGATTTCTTTTTTTTGCAATCACATTTTTGTATGTTTTAATTATTTGCTTATTTCCTCGCCTTACATGTCAAATCCTTCCCCTATCCTTTATGTATATATATTTGTCTTTTGCATTTATCTTTATTTCTGTATTTATTTATTTATTTGCCGCTTTTCTTAAACTATTTATGTGTTACTACTTTTCATTGCTAATGGTTACCACTTTGATAAACTAGCATTCTGTTCATACTTCCCCCAATTGACAACCTCTCTTTTTACGTAATGCCATTCCTTTGCACCTCTCACAAAATTCTCTTGAAACACCCTCTATTAGAGAGATGGATTATGCATGGCAGAAACGGATAGTCTTACTACCATGGAACCATGTGCCTTCTCGTAAATGATTGTCTATCCAACTCTTAGAAACCTTAATATAGAGCTATCCACCCTTGATTAAGTCATACACACATAAAACCTAGGTCGTTTGACCCTTGGTGTAAATCCACACTATTAGTAGCCACCATATTGTCTAAAGGCCCTCAACACCCTATAAAACAAATCACATATTATGTGTCAACATGATCAGAATAACTAATTTAAGCCAAGTTATGCCAAAATGAAGTTTATAATGCATTTGTTGTTTTGTTTGTTGAGTAATGGCCTCTCCTAGCTTTGAGAACATGCAAATGATTGTAAAAGTAAGTCATCTTTTGAAAAATTGGTGGAAGAGTATTAAGAAGGACCGTCATTTGGAATTTCGCAAACTATTGGGTGGCTTGACATTCCTCCTATTTGTTTCTCCCGATCGGTACTTGATCATGGACTTGCTAAAATTTTAGGACCCTGCAAGATTGGTCTTCAAATTTAGAGATTTCGAACTAACACCAACAATTGAAAAAGTTGGTGGGTTTCTTGACCTTGTCTATAGAGAGTGTCAAATGATTGTACCTCACAAATAATCACCGAAGAAGTTCTTAAAGAGTCTGGGATTGAAATGCAATCTACAATTAACTTGTTTAGATTCTGGATGAATTTTGATAGAATTTCTACATTTGCATTTTTGTGACGAAGACGATCATCAAAATTTCAATAATGTATTTGCCTGCTCTGTTAAAACAATGGGGAAAATATCGTCTGAATGCTTTCTCCATCGCACTACTGGGTTCATTAGTTTTTCCTATGAAGGAAGGAAAAATCAACACTACCTTGTTCGCCTGAATATTACATGTGAATCTTGGAATACTTGCCGGTTTGGGTGATGAAAGGGAGAGGAAATGGGCACACAATCTTCTTTACCGTGATTATGACATCACTCCAGGTTTGAGAGAGCATATTATTCCCAACATTGGAGATCAACACCACCGAAGATATTTTCTTTTTTAGTCTTACTTTCCCATGCTACTTTTTTCCCTTTAGTTTGTTTCTAGTTTCCGTTTTTAATTATGATGTAATACTTGAATCTTATACAACAAATAAGAAAGTTTTGTTTTTTTTATTTTCTAAGACTCTAAACTCCAAATTGGAAAAATATGGCTCCAATTAATTATTGTGCATCACTTATTTATCGTCTTAAGCCTACCTCTGGCTCAACGAGGTCCTTTGTATTTAGGGAATTTACTTCAAACAATGTGTTATTATCATAATATTGTTCTAACTTTCTAACTTTACTTTTCTGTTTTTTTTATTTGTTTTCTATTCCCAAAAGGTTGATTTGTGTACTCTGGCCTACCACACTTGATCAAAAGGGCATCCTCCTCCTCTTACTCCAAGTCCAAATCATAAAGGAAAAGCTAAAATGGTTTATGAAAATAGCTTCACAGAAAGAATTGGTGTGATCATTCCAAGAGAATTCCCTGGGACTTCTGAAGGGGGAATCACTCTAATGATTTGGTTTTAAGATTGGAACGAAAAATCATATAGCTAGAAGAGAAGTGGCTAATATGCGCGATTTGGCCAAATTATCACTATCTCTCAATAACCCATTTGAGGCAGACATAGATAACCATGCTACAATGAATCATACCTCTCGTCTAAGTCATCCTCTACCAATCCATCCTACCTCTCATCCTCTAAATAAATCGAACTCCACTAATATGCCTCCCACAAACACCCAACACCTAATTTTTTCCTATCATTCAAATTTCGCATCATACCCCCCAAAGTAATTCTTATGCTCAAGACATATCTTCAGTATCCGCTACCAACATGCCTTATGCACATGCTCTTGGGAATCACAATATTAATCCTATATATTTTGAAAGTGCCTTATTTAGTCATCAATATCATGAATCAAAATCCTATCAACATGATTTGCTGATACAATCCACGGCTTAGAAGCTAGAAAAGTTCACTAATAGGATGCAACATGCAGAGGGGAGCAAAAGATTTTGTGGTTTATGTTATGATGCATGCACCCATATGTTGAGCTACTTGGGGGGACAAACCCCCAATGTTTGAATTGTTCAACGACATTGGAGATCCCAAGGCTAGTTTACGCATGTATTATGATAAACTTGTAGGAGTTGAAAAGAATAAGCACATTATAGTGAAGTTGTTCATAAGGAGTCTCACATGTAAGGCTCTATCATGGTATATTAAGCAGGATTCTTGGAAATGGTTCAAATTGGTAGATATGGATTTTGATTTTATGGATAGATTTGGATTCAAGGTTGAACATGCACAAGATTGGTTTTATATTCAGAGCTTGAAGAAGAAGCCGAGTGAGACATTTCAAGATTATGCTATAAGGTGGAGGTCGGAAGTTTTAGATTTATTACTGAATTAAGTCAACCTTCTGCCCGTTTAAAATTAATTGTTATAATGTCCATTTGTTTGTGCACACAGTCTAACATGATCCTTTCACAACTATTTGTGTTTTCAAGCATATTAATAACCTAATTTAGAGGCCAATATTAGACTTACGTGCTAAATGATAGTCCTACTTGTTTTGCTTGACTGTTAGGGACCTAACTAGGTAGCCTATATTTTGTTTATGTCTAAAACTTACCTTAATATAAGTTCAATGACTCTTGGACATTAAGTTTGGACGTAACAAATATTTTAGGAAGTTGGTCATGCATATGGAGTGGGGGTAGAGGTAGTTAGGCTTTGTCGGAAATGATGTAAGGTGACTCGAGCAGAAAAATGACAAACTTTGATTTGTCTCCCGATTAATAAGCCGGGCGCGGATTCGAGAAGTATAAGTTAGTTGAGTTTTTGTTATCCCTTTCCCTTTAATTTTTGTTCTTGTATTTATTTGGGGTAGTTAATTAATAAATACTGTTTTTCACCTAGCTGCTTGTGTATTTTTTGTCTCCTCGCTTATCCTTTTTAGTTATTTTATGTTAATTATTTGTATTAAATGCTTTCAATTTGTATCTATCTTATCACTTAGCATATTTTAATTAATAATATAGTAAACCTTGTTTGCCACATGTTAACCCCCACATAAATGATATGAGATACGGTCGGTACCCTCATTTGTGGACCTTGAGGGGTGCTTAACATATTCCTCTCGAGGTAACTTGAACCCATACCCGAATTACTGGTTTCGCTGACCTAAGTTGGATTAATTTTAGTTAGGTTAGTTAGGTTCCCTAACGCGTCTTTAATTTGTTAGGTGGCAACTCTTCTTTTAGAATAATGATTAATGTTTCAAGGACACTTAATCAGATTCTAAGTTTCAACGATCGCTAGTCAGTATAATAACCCAATTAAATGAGTTGGGGTCAAATCCCACAGGGAGTGGTATGTGTTTAAGATTCAATAGCAAAGTATGAATATGTTCAAGTCAATCATAGGAATAGACATTTACGAATAAAAACATAATTCAAATTAAGGGAGTGACACAAGTTTCAAATAAGGGGGTTTTGGTTTTAACTATCAGCTACAACAACAACAAATAACACAAATTAACAAACAATGAGACGGGTTCTTGGGATGTGATTCCATTATAGGCTAATATAGACTAATGGGTAATTGCAACTATTAGTAAATAGCTGTAAATCAATGAATAAGCTAGACTTTAGTGGGGATAAACTTTCTCTCAAACAATTTTACCCCGAATCAAGTTGGTTTCTCTCGAACACCAACAAGCAAGCAATTAAGAACAACCTACTCTTTAGTCCATTAACTCTATCGAGTTGAATGTATGGAAAAGGATTTAGGATTCATTCTGTCGAGCTGAATCCATGACAACCCAATACCCATAGACCATCAATTCAGTAATCTTGGTTTTAAAACCTCTCTCTCGAGCAAGCCAAAAACACAAAGGTAGAACTGCATTTGCAACTACAATCTTTTAATTTTAACCACAATTACTGATTGAAATCACTTCTAAACAACATTTAAACTAACAATTAGCAATACCCATAAGCTAAATGAGCCCATAATCACATAATCACACCCCAAGAATTGGGGTTTTAGCTAGACATCATAAAAAGATAGAAATCGTTACCAAATTGTGTTTCCATCAACTGGGTAAGATTAATTTCGTCTTTACAAAGGTACAATTTGAAGAATCTCAAAGACCCACTTCCGATTTCTCAAAAATTGAAAACTTTAATTCTTCAAAGCTAAGGAAAAGTCTGTCTCAAAACTCAGGGCTCAAACTCAAAAATTACTCTAATGAATGTTCTAAATAAAATTTGATACTAAGCATAATGTTTGAAAATGTATTTATAGTCGCCTAAAATATGCTGTGAAGGACCATTCGGCGTAGTAAGTCGGGATCACCGATCGACTCGGCGATCCGCCCTTTGATCAATTCCATCACCTTTTTGTTTTGGCCTTCAGCATCCTCAAGTGCTGTAACTTTGGGCGATCCAACACTGCATCGCGGAACCACTCGACGACACTCCGACTGTTCCTTTCTATCGCCAACTTGATTTTCTCCTTTAGGGCTTGGTACACTGGAACTTTAGGCGGTCAAGAGGCTATCAGGCGACTCTCCAAGGGGACTCGGCGATCACCAGGCCTTCATTTCTTTGTTATTGCAGCTCACTTCGTTCTTTTTTGCAAATTAGTGTCCATGCTTTGTTTCTGAATCCAAATACCTGGTTTTACATCAGTTATTGGCACAAAACAAGCATTTGAGGATACAAAATCTATCCAAATAAAGCCCTAAATGAGTTTACATCGTGGACTCATCAACACCCCCAACTTAAACTTTTTCTTGTCGTCAAGTAAAAACTCAAGTTCAGAGGATGTCTCAAATAGTGCTACACAAGACTCAATCATGAATGCACACAAAAAGACTCAACTTACTCATGAAAGGATCAATTGTTCACTCAAAGGTTCAAGTTGTGACTCACCATTATCAAAGATTCTCAAGTTCACAATACTTGCTTCAAATGCAAGTTCAAGCTCAACAGAGGTACTCAAACGCCCTTACACAAAAAATGATTCCATATTCACACACAATGGTTCAATAATTTATAACTCCGAAATCACAATCAACACTCACACTCACAAAGATGAACACATGCATGACTCTACCCATAGGTTTGCCCTTATTTTCCAATCAACACTAGTTTCAGCTCACTCAAGATAAAAAAGGTTTTTTCAAGGCATGTATCGGGGCTGAGTGTAAATGTATGGTTATTTAGGCTCAGTGGCTGCTATCCTCGTGAAATGTGGTATGAACAACATTTTTCCCCCTTTTCTTCATCATTCTCATTCATGCACAAAAGTCACCCCATTATTCATTTTCCATGAAATACCGGACACCCCATTTTCTTTTGCACTTTATTTCAAACTTTTTCATTCTTCTCCTTTTTCATTTTTATTTTCTTTTTTTTGTATGGAGGGGTTCCATCTTTCTCAAAATCATGGGTCAAAAGGGGGACTTCTTTGCACTACTTGATTTACCTTTTCTTTTCACCACTTTTGGCCTAAGTTGGCTATTCAAACAAACCATAAATCATGAGGATTATGGGTAATGGATAAAGAAATGTCACATTTCATCAAGTTTCTTCCAAGAAAAGGCTAGGGCTCAAAGGGTGTACAAGAAAAGATCACACACTCACAAGGTAGGCCACAAAAGAGGTATAATATCAAATTGTTTCACATTCTTCAAAGTTGCCTAAGATCATTTCAAGAGAGTGCATTACTTAGTCAACCGGACCAACGGGTTAAATTTTAGGTGTCATCACACATGGTTCACGGTAAGCTCATCACACAAGGCATTTGTACCAAATATTAAGCAAGACTCCACACTTTCGCTAGTGTGCAATAATCGTCACAACAGACTCATTCGATAATCGACTAGTCACAACAAGATGAAAAAAGTTCACATATTATCTATGCAACTTCATTTGGCCTCATCATAGCCGCACATTTATTTTTGTTCGATTATGAGCACTATTCAATTCATCGGTATTGATCAAGACCGATACTCAAATTTGCAAGAGAACAACCACATTCAAACACAATCAAGAGGTGGCACAAAATTTTTCAGAAGGGTAAAAAATCATTTACAATTAAAAATAAGGAGCCATAAGCTCACTCTTCCACAAAACAGTGTCAATACACAATATGTAGCTCAAAAACCCAATATATAATCAAAACAATAATCACAAAAGGTGGGCCTCACCCCACCACAAAACAAAAACAATTTGTCCTAACAAATAAGAAAATATCCAAAAGTCAATAAAAATAAGACAGAGAGGGAGGTAAATAGGGATCTTGTCTAAACACTCACTCCGTCTGTCGGGGCATCATTGCCCGATGTAACACTCTTTACTTGGGCATCAGTGCCCGGGGTCATATCAATAGTACCGGATCCACTAGAAGTTGCCATGGACGTATTTGTCAGCGATATCTAGATCACCGACTATACAATTATCTCCTCTAGATCTGGAAGGTCTCCATAGATGCTCTCCTCCCGCACCTCTATCTGTTCTTCATCGGTCTCTGCCTCAGGTTCATCCGCTACTCTGCCACCCCTATGTGCGTCTCTAATGGTGTCCGGAGGAATCAAAGAAGTCTCTGGGACATCTACATCATCCACTGCCTCTAATAGTGAAGTGAAGTCTATAGACTTGATATAGTCTACATACTTCCTCAGATCTACCACTTAGGCTTCATAGACGTAACCTCAGAAGACTCCCCCTGTCTACTCTCACAAGCCATGAATATCGCAATCAAATCATCAACAAAATCTAGGTGGGTGGGTGGGGGGGTTAGTGCACCTAAAATAACAGCCTTAATCATCCATGGCACAACAACCTCTAATCTAGTATCCCTCACATCAGACGAATGGGCTAAGTGTCCCATCTTCAGAATCATATATCGCCTGATTAATCTTGGTAGGTTGGGAAGATGTGGAAGTACCAGAACCCTGGGAGGAAGAAGTGGGAGCGGATGTACCTGAAGGCCTAGAGGCCGAAGTAGGCAAAGATGTCTCTGCAGGTATCGAGTCAATGTACACCTTTGGAGATGTATCTACCGGGGCTTCTCTCCTCATGTCGGCCTCCTCTCGTCTCATCACAAGGAACTCCAGCATGCCGGCACAACTCTGTAATCAACACCGATAATGGTAGGGAGGTCTGACTCTGTTTGTCCCTCATGGCCATCTCTTGCTCTATGAGGAGTCCCAGGTTAATGCTCCTCCTGGATATGATTGACCCAAGGCAGGTTGACTTAGAGTGGCGGAGGATAGAATCGTTATGTGAAGGCATGATGGTGTTGCTAATGAAGTTAAACTAGAACTGAGCAACAATATTCAGGTCCTTCTTCTAAATGGGGACCCCTACCTTGATCCACCTCGAGGTGGTATCGGAAATCAAAGGTGCAAGCCATCCCTTTAAATCATCAAGGGACTGAATAATAAGCAAGACCTCATATGCCATTGTAGCACCTAGATCCCTGTTGAGTACAATATTAATGTACTCACTGTTACACCTTACTTCCTTTCCTCTGACCATGACAAATTTCACTGGTCTGAAAGCACTGGCCTTCTTCTTGCCCTTGGGTACCAAGTCACTGTATGGTGTATAGAACTACCAAACCTATGAAGGAATATAGGGGCCTCGGGGACTGGTGAACTGCTCAAACCGATGGTACTAGAGCGTGTCCCTTACATTGGAGTATTTGCCCTCTAGGCCTTCTTTAGATAGTAGCTTCCCCTCAAGAATAGTCTGCAACCCATCATCTTTTAGTCTATTTAGTAGCTTAGGAGGAGGAACCACCGGTGGTCCTGGAGCTACAGGAGGTGCCGAAGCTGGCACTGTATCTGCTGGAGAAGGAGTGGTAGCTGCTGGGACTCTAGATGAGTCAGGACAAGATCTAGCACAGAGCTCTGTCCACCGAGATTGTAGTGGCTGGTCGTCCTCAGGTTCAGATAGTGCAGCCTGGGAGTCGATGTACTCTCTCACCGTACCGGAGTTGTGCTTCGGAACCTCCGCAACTGGCTTCTTGCCTTTGTCCTTGCCTCCTGTTTGAGGCTCTATTCTTCCCTTTTCAGGAGGGTTGGTTCCCCCTTGTTTATGACTACTCCTTGTGCTCGTTTACGAGGAGGCATGTCAAGGTTTATCCTAGCCATATCTGCAAACACATTGTAGAAAGTTAGAAACAGGTCAAGCACATGTGCAAAAAAATAGTTGCAGACAGACTCGCCGAACGTGTCGGTGAGTTGCCGAACCAGTCGGCGAGCTAGATTGGGCTCGCTGAAAGGATTGGCTCAGAATTTCCCAAAAAAAATGGCATGTCGGCGATGGAAATGGCCTTTCTACGAATCGCCGACAACATTCGGCGAGCAAGGACTAGCCCGCCGAAAGTTATAGTGCATTTTAGGGGTAGGGGCACAAAAAGGGCGATTGATGTTTAGCGTAATCAACGATACAACTTCCAATACGAGTGTCTACGATCGTGCAATAGTATAGTAACCCAACCAAGGGTTGGGGTCGTGTCCCAAGAGAGTGGTTTTGAGAATTAATAGAAAAATAAAATTAGTTCTAACTAGTCGTAGCTAAAGATATTAACGATTAAAAATATTGTAAATTAATGGGGGACACAAGAGTGTCAATTAACAATGGGGGTTTTGTCACTAGTAAGTAAAAACAACAAAACCAACAAAGAAACCTAAGCAATGAGAGAGAGATTCTTGGGAAGTGACCGGAATACGTGTTAATCTAAATTATTGGGTACATGCTTTCAATAGAAAATTTATAAAGTAATAGTGACTAGGCTAAACTTTATGTGGGAATAAGTTCTCTCTCGAGCAACTTACCCCACCACAAATAAAAAAAACATTTGTCCTCAAATGCAACTGAAATAAAGTATCCAAAAGTAAAAATATAATAAGACAGAGAGGGAGGTAAAGAAGGGATCCTGACTAAGCTGTAGCTCCATCTGCCTAGGCATCAGTGCCCGGAGTGTTGTCATTCTGCTTTTGGTTCTCTTTTTATTTTCGCTCTGCTTCAGCTTCTGCAGTGATATTAGCCTCGATAGTATTGTCTAACTCGTGAGCTGCCACAAAGGCATGTATCGCATTGCTGAACCCTCGAGCCCACGAAGGGATATTAGGGTCGATGGGCATACTCATCCTCGAACTGGCTGTCTTGTTGTTGCTTCTTTCAATTCTTCTGAACTGTTGTGCTCTTATGTTTTTGGGTGGCATGTTTCTTCCTGCAACTTTTGGTCTGGCCATGTCTGCAGAGTCTTGAGATAATGTTATAACATATTTGACAACCAAAACAAAGGCTTTCAGCTGTAGAAAGACTAGATAGTCCATTCGACGTGCCGCCGAGTACATTCGGCGAGCCATAGACAATCCACTGAAGGTCACAGTGCAGAAGGCGCTAGGGGTGTAGACAAAGGGCGAATGAGAAGACTTTTGGTGAGTCACCGAGTGCTCTTGGCGACCTCATACTTCTCACTGAAAGTTACAAATGCCTCAACCAATAAAGCATGATAATAAGGGCGAGATAGGGTAACTAGGCGAACCGATGAATAGTACGGCTAGTTCGTCACAACTCGCTGAATGACCCACGTGCCTAATTTTGACCAAACTTCTCAAAATCATCCCAGCAACCCCCGAAAACAAAATCAAAGCATGCACCAACATAATTAACGTAGGACTTATAACACCCAAACACAACCCCTCGAATTTTAATCCAGTTTAAGGCATGCAAGTACGGGAATTCAGCAGTCACAACTACCCGAGCAACGATATCAAATTAAATCATGCATGTAAACAATCTAATCCTTTCAGGGAGAAGTAGAACACTTCAACCAGATCATGCTATTGCAAATGAGTATAGTTTATGATAAATTAAACTTGGGGCATATAGAACTAACCTTTTGTGTCGCTAAGGAGAGGATTGAAATGCTAAGCGGCAATGTAATCCAAGTCCGAGCACAATTCAATAACTAAAATGCTCTAAAAGTGCAAGAAATATAGAAACTAGAGTGCAGGTGTGAGTTTGGACAGATAAAAGGTGAGGGAAAGTGAATGAATTTGAAACTGTTAAACCCTTGGCTTGCAAAACCGTCCAGTTTTTGCCTATTCGGTGACGTTAGTCCCGATCGCCGAGCTATTTGGCGTAACGCCAAGTAGTCGTTTACCTCGCTGAAGTTTACAGTACTTCCATATTTTGTGGGAGTACAAACAACGGTCTCCATCAGGATTACCGACATGGTCGAAGGTTCGCCAATAATTTCCTGTGCTCGCCGAGTTTGACAGACTTCAATGCAAAATGGTTTTGAGTCTAACAACGGTCTAGTTCTGAATCGCGAACCGTTCAGCGATTCGCTGATTGGACCTGTTGCTCTCCAATCTGCAATTTTCGTTCACTCTTCACACTTTCATCAGCACAATCAACACACCATTATTTTATCAAAGCAAAAGAAAGCAATAAATGGTTTTGGGTTGCCTCCCAAACATCACCTTAGTTAACGTTGTGGTACGACGCAAGTCCATCTTCAAACCTCACTCTTGGGGTTAGGCATAGTATCACTAGGCAAACCCCCTTGCTGTCTCAAATTTAGGTGAGATGAGATATGACCCATCTGGGTCTCCAACTTCTTGATTGAAACAGAATGGGAGGTGATGGTCTGGCTAAGGGTAGAAACATCTTCTTTCATGCCTTTCAACATTTTGTCTGACCCTTCAACTTTGTTGAGGATACGCAATAGCATATCCTCAGACCTACCAGCTTCCAAATCCTTGGGCTTCTGGCACTCATGCGGAGGAACTTATCTATCCTTCTCCCCATCATTCCAGTTTGGATTTCGGTCCCTCCATTCACAATCTCTGCCCTTCCAGCCTTCATCTCTAGCCCAGCCTTGGTTACCACCCTGCCTTTAGTAGTTTGAATGATAGCCCCCGCCTTGGTTTGCTAAAAAATTTACCTCCTCGATATATAGGGCTTCAAATTTCATCTCTTCAGGATTTGAACACCCGATCCCCACAACATTGACACTACGGGCACCAGCCCCCATGATGTTTTTGGATAGAATGTCAAGTTGTGTCATGATCTTGGCCATGTTTTGATCTCTCTCATTGTCTTTTTCAATCTGCTCGTTAGATAGCTTGAATGTCAGAGGAGATACTTGGTCTTCGCGAGTGTACCACACTCTGTTGATGGTTGTCATGCCATCTAAAAGTTGGGCAGCTACTGCATATGGCTGCTACATTAAGCCTCTAAGCTAGAGCTGGTCAGCGACACCTTGGTTTACCGAATCCAAATTACGATAAAAGTATTGAAGTAGCACGTTGTCAGGCAAATCGTGGGTTGGGCATTGCAAGACCAACTTTTAGAACCTTAGCCAACTTTTGTGCAGAGGCTCTCCTTCTAGACGTTTATAACTCTTGATGCTATCCCACAGTGACATCATCTTTGAGGGAAGGAAAAATCGCACTTGAAATGTCGTTACCAACTCCTCCCAAGAAGTGATGGATTCACGTGGTAGCTCGGCTAGCCACTTGCAAGCCTCTCCCATCAACGAGAAAGGGAATAGCCTCAACCGGACCGACTCCTGAAAGATGTTTTTGAACCAGAATGGTCCACACACATCTATAAAATTTCGAAGATGCTCGTGAGGATCTTCATGAGCCAGTCCACTGAAAAGTCCCTTCAGTTGAAAGAGTTGCAACATGGTGCTCGTTATGTGGAACACTGTATTTCCCTCGGCTGGGGGTAAATGAATGGCTCCAACACCTCCCATGAGATGAGGGGCATTGATGTTGGGCTCTTGGAAATCGTTGAGATTTCCGATGTCGTCTTGGTGGCCTACCTGGCTACCGTTGCTACCATTAACACTCATGCTTTCTGAAATATTCACACAGCAAATAGACAAAACTAAAAATTAGGTAAGTAGACTACAACTAAGAAGAACAAAAATTCTACTAATCTAAAAATTCTCAAATAACACCACTCTCCGGTAGCGACGCCATTTTGATGTTTAGAGTAATCAACGACACTTCCAGTACAAATGTCTATGATCGTACAATAGTATAGTAACCCAACCAAGGGTTGGGTCGTGTCCCAAGGGAGTGGTTTTGAGAATTAATAGAAAAATAAAATTAGTTCTAACTAGTTGTAGATAAAGATATTAACGATTAAAAACATTGTAAATTAAAGTGGGACACAAGAGTGTCAATTAACAATGGGGTTTTTGTTACTAGTAAGTAAAAACAGCAAAATTAACAAAGAAACCTAAGCAATGAGAGGGAGATTCTTGGGATGTGACCGGAATACGGGAATTATTGGGTACATACTTTCGATAGAAAATTTATAGAGTAATAGTGACTAGGCTAAGCTTTAATTGGGAATAAGTTCTATCTCGAGCAACTTACCACGTTTCAAATGGGTTCCTCTCGGACACCCACTTGCCGCATGAAGACCAGCCTACGCCTTACCCCACTCACTCTATCGAGCTGAGTGTTAGGATATGGGACTAGGGTTCACTCTCTCGAGCTGAACCTCATGTCGACCCACTCCTTAGGCCATCAATCTAGTAGTCTTGGTTTCGCGACTTCTCTCTCGAGCAAGCCAAAAACACATAAATAAACTTGTATTTGCAACTACAAATTTGTTAAATTCATCCACAACTACTAGACAAAATCACCATTAAACTACATCTAATCTATCAGCAAGCAAGACCCAATAACAATCTTAACCCATATTCGCTAAATCACACCCCAAGAATTGGGGTTTTT